>JAJHUR010140511.1:44140-54550 GCA_027495735.1 Lutjanus campechanus | reverse complement strand
GCGTGTGTTTCTGTGGTCAGCTGCTTATCATAAGCCCTTCTTATCTGTGGTGTGCATTTCTGCTCTTCTTGAATCTAGAAAGAAGGGCTGAGAGCCACGATAACACTGACCATAACTATCAGATGTCAGTGTTACGTGGTGTGTGTCTGCGTGTGTGTGTAGATGCATTGTATGGTGTGCTTGTATGTAACTTGGTGTGCAGTCTTGAATTGTTCAGAAATGTTCAACCAAAAGAGTGAGACCATGTGTGTCTGTGTGTGTGTGTGTGTTTGAGTTGTGTGCGTTTCGTGTGCACTGGTGTGAACCACAGATAAGACAAACACCTCTGACACAAACTCTGGTTACTGAAGAGAGAAACCTGAGGGTTACCACACACAAAGTGATTATGTTAATGAGACATCTGCATTTTTTTTACATATTTCAGAGAAGTTACATATTTCTGAGAAGTTTTTCTTCAGTTTTTGATAACATTTCCCAAAGGGTTCACACACTATAACTGTACTTCTCTGCTGCTGACTGTAAAGATAAAAGATTTTTGAAAAAAAGGAACAATTATTCTTGAAATGATTCTATGACTCTGCCAACCTGCCAAACTGTAGTTTACACCCATGTCTCTCCAGACACAATCTATTAAGCGAAGGAAATTATGAAATTATTATTAAATTAAACATGCTTTCTTCACTTAAGAGACCATTTTTACAGAGAAGTACAGAAGCCCGAGAGAGAGCTTAACATTATGATGTCCCAGTGACGTTGACCTTTGACCTTTTAGATATAAAATATCATCATTTTATCATTTCACCCTATTAGACGTTTGTGAGAAATTTTGTCCTGATTAGCGTATCGAATTAATCAGTTCATCCTCGAGTCCAAGTGGACATTTGTGCCAAGTTTGAAGAAATTCCCTCAAGGTGTTCTTGAGATGTCACGTTCATGAGAGTCGGACGAACGGACACCCTGAAAACATAATGGCACAACAACACGACAAAACTATGTTTTTGAAACCATAATGCATAACTGTATTTGACTCCCTGTCAGTGAAACTGTACTGGGGCACGTGCATGGACCGAGACAGCACAGAGGGTGAAAGGTTTTTTTTATTCTGGTACTGGTACGCTGAGTTTAAGGACTCAGGATTCATTAGGTGGGTGGGCTATAAGACTATAAGACTGGCTATGAGATTGTTTTAGTAGGATGTGTGTTCTAATAATGTTTGTGTTTACACTAGCAATCTATCTGGTGTGTGTAGAGTACCATGCAAGCAGCCAAATGATGCAGTTGCAAGATTGCAGATCGCAGATCGCAGAACACTAACATTCGTTTCTTACGTATGCTAGCTACACTAGCCTCTTCTCGCAGTTACTAGCTTGAGAGTAGAGGTCTCTGCAGGTCAAAAAAAAAAAAAAGTCTCCCTCACCTCAAACTATCTATTCTCCACCTGACTCATATTAACCAGCTAGTTGCCTCAGTAATACAAACACAGCATGCAGATTGAATAGTTAAGTGATGAACTAATCACCTCTGGTACAGATGACCTACTTTAGTGCAAAATCACTGTTCTGTTGCTCTGAGCAGGAAGTCACAGACGTGCCATGCCAAGTACAAGTCATTACTGCTAAAGTAACCTATAATATAATCCAGTCTATGTCCACCAGTCTGTAGCCCAGGGGTTGGGAACCAGTGCTCTATACAACCATCTAAAAGGAAATACTTCAAAACGAATATTAAGCCTGTGGTGGAATCAATAGATCATAAAAAATGTCCCCTGCGACTAATTAGTCCGAGTGCACTGCAGGTTCATTGAGATGAACCGTGTCTTTGTGCCTGAGCTGTTGCTCGTTTTCATTCAACTGCTAATACAATACAACAATGAATCTCTTCTCTGTTTGTCTGCACTTGTCATTCTACAATGATGGGACTTAAAGACAGTTTATAGTCATGCGTGTAGTGTGATAAATGATCAAATGTTTCATTTCAGTTAATAACAATAATTACTGATTATTTTCATGCCCTATTTTTAATAAAAGCCAGGAAATAAAAAGGCTGAATCACCACTTTATTTTGAATTTGACCACCTCTCTTTATTTATCACGGCACACCTGTAATGGACTTGCTAGCAGACCTGTCCTTTTTTTTATTATTATTAACAGTTCCCTCATCATCTGCACTCATTTTCTCATTCCACACTGTTTCTGTAGTTGTGTCGATGATGCATCTGAACAAAACTGTTGTTAAATGATTGGCTGTTTGCGAGTCACTCCTAACACACTCCATTATCAGGGAATATGATAGGCCATTTATAAGCCAGGGCATATTTGTTATATGCTGTGTGCTCGTGGTTTGCATCCGATGCACTTTATAGTGAAACTATTGAACATTTTATTGAACAATATTTTTATCTCTATGGATTGAGTGTCTATTGCTGATATATCTCACTATTGTTTTATTGCCCAGGCCGACATGCATGGACTTTGAGGCAATGATGCAGCCTGTAGCTCCACCGTTCTGTTTCATGTTTGTCTCAGGAACAAATGTAATTGGCCCTGTTATTGACGGTCGCCTTGTAATGAGCAAATGCAGGAAACGATAATGTAGGTGAGAACCGGCAAAGCAAAGCGAACCATCACAGTCATCATCATCATCATCTGCATCATCTTCTGCATCTTCTGCTCTATTGGTGTCAAACACGAGGGGGTTTATTAACAAGCCGAGGCGTGTGCGTGGGGGCACTTGCCGCTTCATTAGCTACTCACAGTGCGCTTGGTCTAATGAAAGTCTTAAGAATTAAAATAATGAACACACGCGCACAGAAAGAGAGAGAGAGAGAGAGAGAGAG
The DNA here is from genome assembly GCA_027495735.1 of Lutjanus campechanus. Lineage (NCBI taxonomy): Eukaryota > Metazoa > Chordata > Actinopteri > Lutjaniformes > Lutjanidae > Lutjanus > Lutjanus campechanus. The sequence goes on along the minus strand of JAJHUR010140511.1, from coordinate 51,714 downwards.
AGAGAGAGAGCACACCCACAAACATGAAACATGACCCGTTCACATACTCAGTCAGTCTGACAGCCAGTCAGTGAACGCATGAAAATGAATGCATGGAAAATATGTACTGTTGCATTACTGAAATATTACTCAATAACAAGGAAAACTACTGGTGTTAAAAAACACACACTGAAGTAAAAAAAAATAATATTTGGAGTGTTAGTAACTTTTTAACTGTTGATGCTTAAATCCTTATCATAATCAGGCATTCAATCAAAAGTAGGGCTGCACGATTTGGTAAATAAAAGTAATATTGGCATTATTTTTGACTGTTTTGCGATCACAATATACTAAACAATAATTAGGAATGATCATTTTTACTGAAAAATAAAATAAAATCATGATTATGTGATATTTGTTGGGGTCAAACAACAAATATCACATCTCTGCAGCACTACAGTACTTCATTATAAAGCTGTTTTCTTACACATTTTCCCTTTCTCAAAAAAAATGTGATGTGGTTCTGGTTCTGTGATTTGGATATGTCACTTGGCCATATTGCAATTTTGCTCATGTCCTAGTTTTTATTGGGCCATTTGGGATCAGAAACCCTCACTGACTACAAAAATGCAGATTAAAACTTTGGATATTTATCAAAATTACGGACTTGGAACAAAAATACTCATTAAAGTACAAGTACAATCTGTATACTATTCACTGTAATAAATCATAACAGATATGTCATCAGAAAATAAGGAAATACGTGCTACTATGACAACAATGCTACAGCGAGGGAAATTTCTATTCCAGGCCAGAGAAAGCAGTGGGCTTTTGTTTTCGGGATAACAGGTTTAGCTTTACATTGACAGACAATAGAAAGTCATAAACAACTGATCAACTCACAGTGTAGAACTCGTTGTTGGTTGTTATTGTCAATTTACGATGTTGCGCTCATCTTGCACTCTTGCAGTCTCCCTACAGCCTGCCTGAGCTTTCTTGTGTCGGGGAGGAGGGGCGGAGGTAAACAACTTGCTAGATTGTCTATTAAATAGGATTTCAACCTATTTAATATAAAGTCTATGGCTCCAATGTGCTATTTGGACTGCGGGACTCATTTTTAAACACTCAATTGTAACATATTGCTCATTTAATTACAGTAAATTGAAGCACTGTAATTAGTTACTTCCAGCTCTGGTACAGTAACAGGTGAGGTGTGTGTGTGTGTGTGTGTGTGTGTGTGTGTGTAGACTGTGATCAAAGATACCAGCCCCGTCACATTTGCGTTTTCCGCGTTGATTTGCATTTAGTGATTAACAAGGAGACAGATGGACAGATGATGACAGAAAAGGACAAAAAGAAAATGGAAAGAAAAGAAAGAGAGGGTGCAGAAAGAGAGAGAGAGAGCGAGAGTGCAGTGACAGGCTGTTGTCCAGGGAAGCAATTAGATGGACTCGGCTGCTGTCACTTAAGACAGGAGGATGGCGAACAAAAAGTGGAAAACAGAAGAAAAAGAGCAGTGTTGAGTCTCGTAATGGCTCTGTTAGCTGGTGTTGTGCATTTCAGTGGGAACAACCCCAAAAACACAAACACACACAAAAACACACAAACACACACGTCTTACTCCACTTACTTGAGAGCCAAATCATCAACTCCAATTACTGATGTCCTCATTTAAATAATTGCTCTTAATGTGCAACAAAAGCAAAAGCAGAGTCACACGAATCCTTAAAACTCTCCAGAATACTGTTCACATCAAATGTATTATTACCCTTTAACTCTATAAATTATGAATTTTGACACAAGACTCATCTATTCTATATACTTATTGTTTCTGAATGTCATCCTAATGCCTTTATTCAACAGTGTAAAGCTCTTTGAATGCTCTGAATGTTTGAAATGCAGGAACATGCTATGAGTTTTATTATCTTAACACTGTTTACATTACTTTTTGGAAGTAGATTAACCATTATATCACAACTAAAGTCACATTTGTTTAAGAAAAATATAAATCACCTGTAAATCTACTAGTGTCCAAAGTGCCTTGATGTAAATTTACTTCAGTGGTAACAGGAATATATTTAATTCCTATTTCTGTATTTCATACATGGAACAACCTCAAATTATTATCATTTTTCCATGTTTTAAATCTTAAAAGTAATAAAATGTCATATGTAAGGAAATTAAATCAGGTCTGGGCATTTTTTTGAGGTAATGGATTCTGATTCTTCCTATCAATTCCATATTTTTTTTGTTTGTTTATTTTAAATCAAATCCTTGTTCCAATTCTTGTCATATCAAAAGTAAAGCACATACATTTCTCTCTGACCGTCAACTTCCACATTCTGTTCCTGAGCTAAACGCACCCTTCCAGACATCACAAACAACTAACAGCCAAGCTAATCAACTCTCCATTCAGCAGCATCATTACCAGAGAAAAACACGGACCAGAAGCAACCCAAAGACAAAGACATTTGCGTTTGTGAGGAGCGGTGAAAGAAGAGGAGAGCTTACTGATGTAAACACCAACAGAAAAAAGAAAGAGCGGGGCTGCAAAAGGAACAAGGAGCTAAAATGGGTGTTTTAATGGCACAATGAGAAGAGTACGAGTGCTGGACGGTGTTACTTCTATCACTGAACCCATGCTCGGCCTTCAGCTTGTGTAGTTTTGTATTTCATCCACACCGTCACAGATTCACACAAAGCGACAGACCAATGAGCTTTGTGCCAGCATGTGTTGTCTTCACTAGTGGACAGTGCAGCGACAAACACAAAGGCCTCCATTGACAGACTGGGATTCCCTGGATAAACCCTGCCATTGTATTCCCAGATCCCTGGTTCCGCAGCGCTGCCGATTTAGTACACATACCTCTGGACTTGTGGTGCGCTTGGGACTGGTGGCGTCATGTGGAAGTGGCTGGCTTGCTGTAGCTGGTTGGTTGGCTGACTGGATGGGATGGACGGATGGACAGATTGATGGATGGTTGGATGGACTGATGCCTGCTGATTCCTAACAGGCTGGCAGATAGTTTCATCTGCCTGTGTGCATCTGTGTGCCTGTCGAGCTGCCTGTCTGCCATTCTGACTGTCTGGCTGAGGTTTCAATTTAGAGCCGAGTTAAATATTAGCACTGGACACCAGCAACCAAACCAAGACAAACTCAAACTTCTTCCACTTTCAGTATTCAAAGCAACATTATGTATGATTTGGTGTTGTTTGTGACTTGGCGTGTCTACTTTCAGAGTGAAATTCACTTATACACTGCTGTCGTAAACATGGACAGCTTATGATTACATTAGTTATGATTGGGGTTAGTTCAATACCAGGATCAGAAAATGCCTCCAACACTGCCCAAAGAGTAGTGTAGTATCGCGTATGCGAGTCAATGCACCGGTCCAATACCTTATAATGAGCTGCGTCCCTTATGCATTTTTCATTCCACGATAGAAAAATCACGATCTATGGCATTCATTCTATGTATGTATTTGTTTATGTTTTGCAAAGAATTTAACCTGAGCCAGGCCATTCAACAATGATAGCAAGCTGGGATCAGATCAGTACTCTGTATCACCCCAATACACAAAGTTCAGGTATCGAAATTGGGAAGAAAAAAATATTATCAGAATATCTGTAGTCCACAACTTTGCTTACATGGCCAGAGGTCAAGCAAGTGTAATGACACAAGCCAGCTAATATTACTCAGTAGTCCCACATCAAGACTAGTCTTGATGTCTTGCAGCCTTTTATTTCACAAAGCTCTCACCAACGACTAAAAGCCAATCAGATATTAACTCTTATCTGACTCCCTCTTGCTGTGTCACTCTTTGTTTTTTCTCTTCTTAACTTCGCCCGTCAAGGTCCTCTTTGGTCTCTTCGCCTCTGCCCTGATGTTCGTTAAGGCTGCCGAGCCCGGTTACGTGGCCCGCTCACCCCGGTCCCGTACTGGAACCATATGGACACGAGGCCTAATGTTGGTTTAAGTGCACTGCTCTTCTGACCTACTTTTAAAATTGTTTTTAGGTTTTCACAACATTTTCTCTCGAGAGAAGAATTATTGTGAAGCTAAACTTTTTTGTCTGTTGGTCCAGGATCTGAAATGAGTTGTGGCTATAAATAATAATTAGTTGATTAAAACCGATGACACTGATCACTGCCTAAGGCCACTGAAAGGATAGGCAGTGGAAATGGATCAAGATAGAATCTGATAATTAGAAATAAATAATTAAAACTCATTAGGCTATGAATTTGCATATGAATTTTGTTTGGCCTGTGCTGATAAAACCAAGAGAGATATCTGGTGTATTAAAATTAAACACAGGCAGCGGACGGGCCAGTTAAATGACCAGCACACACCATCATTCTTCAAAGGCCTCTGGCAACCGGTGTGTTCAAACATTTAGGATGTGAAGCCTAAAAATTTAAATCAAACATCAACAGAGCAGGAATCTGAGGGGGGGCAAGTTTGCAGCCAACTCAAAATCTGCTCTGATAATGAGATTTTATCAAGCTGGCAATCCCAGCAGATAGTAATGTGAGCATGGAGACTGATAATGATGGATGCTTAACTTTTTGAACTTTGGCCACGGGCTGGCTAACAAGCTGCTGGTAGAGTGCCTCCAATTTTCTAATGGCGAGGGAAGGATGTAAGGAAGGAAAGGAGCAAAGGAAGGAGGGATTGAGAGGCTGGAGGTAATCAGATGTGGGCAGGAGGCATAGATCAAAGCATGGAGAGAGGATTAGATACTTTTTGAGGGGATATCTTGACTGAAAAAAGTGTTCTGGTGAAAAAAAGAACAGCACATTAGGAGCACACAGGGAGGACAGAGGGAAAGATGGACAGACAGGAAGCTACAGAAGCGCTCTGCTGGTGTGTGTAATGTGTGTGTGTTCAGAGGGGAGGGGGGTGTTTAAGAAAAAAAAATCATCATTAGCCAAAGAGCTGAAGCAACAGCCCGAAGCAAAGCCGCAAATGGAGACACGGAGGTATGTACACACACAGCGGGACACACTTAAACGCACATTAACACAGATATGCGCACTACAGGACAGACACCGACAGACACATAAACACTCCCATCAGTATGACCTAATAAGTCCAACAGCGAGGGCCGGTTCAGTGAACTGATATGGTCATGAGGTGCAGATGCATGCCAAAGCTGTTCCGAGCAGTACGTTTCAATTAGAGCAGAGGTCGGAGACGAGCCAGGAGAGGTTCCGTTAACTAGATACCGCACAAACAGTGAGGAAAACACCCCAAGAGAATTATAAGACAGGCGGAGGACAACAGCTTACCGTGGCACATCTCTTTTGTTACACCCAAGAAATTCAATTAGAGCAAAGGCAGGGAAAATTGTGTAGAATGAGTAAATTAACAGAGGGGGTCAATTACTAATGAGTCCACAGAAAGACTTATCTTTGGTGTAATTAACGCCTATATCCCAGAAGAAGCCGGTTACACACACCTCAAGGAAAAGGACTCTCACACTGAAGTAACTTAATCACATTTCCAAACACCAATACCAAAGGTGAGTGTTATTAAGATGACTGTTAATTAGCAGAAAGCCTCCTTTACAAACAAGGGGTGAGATGTTCGTGGCAGGCAGGGTGGGTCAATTGAACTATTAGTTGCATCATCTCTTGTGAATCCCAAGAGAACTGAGGCGCATTAACAAGTAGCGCTTTAATTGCAGTCACGGTGCATGACTCAATAAAACTACAAGGTTGATACATGGGTTGATATTTGTCTACAGCAGACAAATCTGTATCGCAGTTTTTGCTGGCCAATAACAAGAAATTGCAGTACAGAAATCCACACATACGTTTGAGGTTTAGAAACAGCGTGGCTGTATAACACAGTTTGCCCACCAAAAAATAAATAAATGTAGTAGCTTTACAAAGAATCTGTGCTGCATTTACAACAACGACAAAAAATAAATAAATTGCAACTTTCTTGACTTGTAAAATTATCTTTCAACAAATAACAACAACAACAACAAAAATGATATTGTGTAATTCATGGTACTATTCAACGTCTCTCGCCATCGACGACCATACATACATTTTCTGAAATTAGGTCCCATGGGGGACACTGGAAGCGTGTGGGCTGTACCTCTCTATAATGCATTCATGTTTTAAGCAACAGAAGTCACAGGTGAGGTTTCCAACCATTATATCCATTTTCAGTTTCCTCTGTAACCATTATTTAAAAATCACACCCCGCCCATTGCGCTCCTGCAGCTCAGTTGGTAAAGCACGCACCACCTTACACCGAGGCCATCAGGAAATGTGTGTTTATGTCATGTGTTGAAATGTCTTACTGTGATCCTTTAAACTTCAAACTCAGTAAAAGACAACATTTATGCCATATTATGATATAACGATATCCAAAATCGGAGATGATGTCTAGTCTCATATCACAATATTTATACATATTGCCCAGCCCTGCAGGGGAGGGGGGTGGCAGGCTTGGTCATGAAGATATTGGTTTAAAAACACAGTATTGGTTGCCCCATATATGTGTCAAAAAAAAGGAGTAAAATGATTTCATGGTCAGAGGAATCGATGAAAAACAACAGACAGGCTGCAGCCGTCAAACAAGCAAGGACGTGATGGATCATATCTCTGAAATTACTATCAGTTGGTAAGTATAATGTTTTCATAACTGATAGGAATGGCAGCCAAAACTATTAAAGTTAAGAAGAATAACAGGTTTTTCCATTAACTAGTGTCTGTTGCAGGTCGGGTTATGTGTCGTCATTCCGGTATCTGATATGTCCAATGATCATAAAGGCTGCAGACAGATCACTGGCACACATGAAGTAAAAATGAAACAGGTGTAAAAACGGGAGTCCGATCCTCTATATCTTATAACAGACTCAGTGTTAAAAAAGAGTTCCCAAGAACACATAAACACAAACACACACACACAAACAGACTCTCACACTCCCAAGTGACAATCTTAGTATTCAGAAAATGTTCTAGCTGTGTGCTTGCTCGACTGTGTTTTCGTGTCTGCATGTGTGATACACTCAGCTCGGGGAATATGAGTGCATTTCACACCAATTATATAAATCTCTCTGCACACAATAAAAACCATGTATCCGTTTTCTGTTCCCCGAGGGAATCATGCCATTTTTGATCCACACCTTCTCGACAGCTGAGTCTGACCCATATGGGATTCTTAAATACAAGCTATATTACTTTAGCTCATTGATTTAGCTTATTTTTTTGCAGAAGTGCTGTCACCAAAATGTGTTAGTTGATGAATAATATATTGAATATTTCAGTGAAACCTAGACTATGATTGTAAAACTACCTACAAAATGACCGAAAAACAAACAATATTTCCATGTTGGGCCACATATTCTCTAATAAAGCATTAATCTCATAAACTGTGAGACATTATGGAGATAAATTTATCTTATGACACAAAACCTGTGTGTGAAAATGCTTAAAACAAAGTTCACAGAGGGAACTTTTATTCCCTTTGTACGATTAATATTTCATTATGCGTTATTACAGAGCCAAGGGGCTGATAACAACAGCAGAAAGATATATAAAACCAATTTTATATTTTAAGCTAATTTGACTGATAACAG
>JAJHUR010140511.1:1802-22123 GCA_027495735.1 Lutjanus campechanus | reverse complement strand
CTGCTGGTGGGGCTTGCAGCTATGCGGCGGACGGATCAGAACCGTGGCGCAGACATGCCGTGCCTGATGGAATCAACCAGTCAGACAATGACTCCTGCTACTTTGGTCCCCTGACTTTTCCTCTGCTGCCACCATGATGTTCACATTTGTGTTTTTGTGTGAAATATCTCAACAGTTGGGTCAACTGCCATGACATTTTGTATGCATAATCCAAGTAAATAACCTCCAGTTGTAACTCTGCCTGTTTCTCCACAGCAACTGGTGGACATCCATGTAGTGATTCTGCATAAAGATGAGGGGGCGGGGCTTGGCTTCAGCATCGCTGGAGGTTCTGACCTGGAGAACAAAGCTACAACAGTAAGCAGCTCTCTACACATTTACATAGATTTTTGGGGGTGAAAATGTATTCTTTATCAATGTACTGTATATAAATATATGAAGTACATGTAATTTATGAAATGTTTTGGTTTGCTTTATTTATTTATTTATTTTATCTCTAAATTTGCTCTGTGCCAGAAAACAGCCTCATCACAGACAAGAATTCACATCTTCAAACAATTAAAAAAATGTTAAAAGCCTGTCTGAATCTCTGTCTCTGTGTGACGCTGCCTGTCCTCTGTCCAGGTCCACAAAGTGTTTCCCAGCGGTCTGGCAGCTCAGGAGGGAACCATCCAGAAAGGGGACGAGGTGCTGTCTATAAACGGACAAACGCTGAGCGGCGTCACGCACGCCGACGCCACCGCAGCTCTGCGTCAGGCCCGCACTCTGACGCTGGCCGTGGTGGTCATCAGCAAGAGAGCGGAGGACGAGGGAAAAGAGGGAGGAGCCTGTAGGAGCGAAGAGACCCACCCTGCAGGTGAGTCATACAACAGCACACAGGGGTGTAGTCCTGGAGGGTTTGAGCCTCTCCAGGTTTCCAAACTTCTTCCAAAACATGGTTTTAGGTGAATGGACCACAGTCACACTGGAAAATCATCTGGATTACCTCAAGTAATATCAGCACCAACCAACACTGGATTTAGAAACAGTTTCACACCCTCCCATATGGATGCAGGTTTTAGAAAAAGGGCAGAACAATAATCTACACCAACTCCATAGTGACGCAACCTTAAATCAGATATTAGATATTTTTGAGGAACTTGAGACACACCGCAGGGCAAACGGGAAGAAATATGCACTTAAGTCAACCTAGTAACTCAAACACATGGAGGGAATTCAAATGGAAGGTGATAATGAGATTGTTTCAGACACCAGAAATGATGGCGAAAATGGGCTAAACTCAAATTAACGTTGGAATAATTGTGCTACACAAATTGGCCACCAAACCCACACGTTTTGGACATGCACCAAATTAAAAACATTTTGAGGAAGAGGTTTTTGAGGCACTATTTCATCAAAATCTTACAAAATCTTACAAAAAAAAAAAATCAAACTAACCCCAACCCTAAACACTCCCCTCCCTGTCCCCACCTTCATTTTCTTTCTTTTAATTTTGGATTTTTATTTATTTTCAAATTTGTACCCTTAATTTGTTGTAGTGAAGTTTTGGTTTTATTTGACTTTATTTATCTATAAACCATAAAGATACAGCTGTAAAAAATAGAAAAACTGCAGGAACAGTTGTGATTATAATGGTATAAATTGCTGAAACTGAAATAAAAAAGTTCAAAAGACGACAAAACATGGTTTTAAATTCATGCAGAAAATAAATATTCTTTGTGGTCTAAAAAGGTTCACATTTTGTTCTATAAGATAAATGACAATTTAATATCTTAACTTTAAGGTTTAATCTTCTTGGGTTTTGTTATTGTTTTGATTATTATTATTATTATTATTTATGATGATGGTTATGACTTATTGACATTATTTTTAGTTTTTTGTTTGTTTGTTTCTCACTTAAATATTGATATTAAGCCTATAGAGGATGTTATGGTGTCTCCTTTGTCTTGATAATATTGATACTGAAGAATATGAGTTTGCAGCACAGTGAACAAAGTACTTGCATGGATTAAATTTGTAAGTAAAAGAAAATTTAGGCATCATGGAGGTATGTGAATTCTACATTTGTGGCTTTGTGTTAATTGTTGACTGTTGTGTGTAGCAGTGGACGAGCAGGGGGCTCCGGTGAGTGTGGAGCTGGAGAAAGGAGCAGCAGGAGTCGGGTTCACTCTGGAGGGAGGAAAAGGTTCCATCCATGGAGACAAACCTTTAGTCATCAACAGGATCTTTGCAGGTACAATCATCATCATGACTGTTTACTGTCTGGCTTCATTATATTTACACCCACAGTGTTTACAAGCACAACATTTTCAGGTTTCTGCCCTTATTCTAAAAAAAGACAACATTCATACTAAGCTGTTCACATGGCTAATGAAAATTAATATTCTACTAATATTCCATTCTACATGCAGCCGTGTGTAGAAGAATCCTGTGAAGTAGTGGAAGTTAACAAGCTGCCATTGCTGCAATGGCGTCTCTCTACAGCATGAGAGCAAATGAAAGTGAGCTGTCACTAAAAGTTTACAGTTTTCTACTTTTACACCTACAGTAGTACTGTACAGTAGTACTGTAGTTTTTATGTAACGTTACTTTTGACAAGAATGTCCAGGAAGTTGGGAAGAAGTCGCTGCTCCAACAGTCGTGTTAAACTTCAACTTTGGACAAAAAAAATGAACACAAAATACCTGAACTTCCTGAAGAGAGCTGCTGAGAGCAGAGACTCTACAGAGATTGACTGAGTGTACAGACGACCACCACGTGTCAGAGCGGATCAAAATATTAACAGAAAGAAACTTTGATCCTGGAAATCTTGAATACCTGATGAAAAATGTGAATTCATAGATTTTTAACATATATATGACACAGTACTTCATCATATGTGGCAGAGGTGGTCTGTTTTTTCTCTTCTCCATTATATTTCTGGCTGTTGTCACAACCAGCGTTTAACTGCTCTGTAAAATTTGAAGAACATTAATATCTCCATCCTAAAAAGAACCTTCATCGGTTACTGTCACTGTCAGCAGACAGTGTCTCGACACGAACCACAGATCCACAAGATCTCGCAACAGTGAACATTTTGACAGAAACCATGAAAAATCTCGTGACAGTCACCCAGATTAAGGGTTCTCTTCTAGACACAACCAGCAGACACCGAGAGTGACAGGCACGACATGCCAGCGCCACAAAATGGCGGAACACACAAAGTGGTTGCTGGATTCGTCTATCTGTGGAACGGCTAGAACAGCTTGAGCCATTTTGCTTATTTGCATCGAGCATTTCCACTGGTGGCAAACACAGCTTCCCTCTTTCATTTACTCAGTCACCTTCCTGGAGAGGTCAGCGTTACGATACTTGCACGTAATGTTTAAAAGCAGATGTGTTTCTGTGGGCTTTGTGCATGCATCTCTACCCCAGCCTGGATAGTTTGTTTGTTTAGAGCACAGAGGTGACTGTAAACAGGTCATGTGTCACAAACTGTGGTAAAACAACATTAAAGATGCATATTCTGAATGGTCTGTTTACATGTCCAAACAATGCTCCTGAATAATATCTGCTTATCCCACATCTTAACGCTACATTCAGAATCAGGTCTAATTAAGAATATCCAGATGAAACATGCTGTTTACATGACCTGTCTCAGAATATTGTCATAATTGGAACAGTAGTGGAAAATCAGTTTGCATGTATTTTCTTCAGGGAGTACAGGATGTGATTCATTTCTGAAGTGCAGTTACTTTCAAAACTGAGAATTACAGTTGCTGTCTGTCTCACTGCTGCCAAACTCCATTAACATTTTGCTCAATTTAACCGTTATGAGCATCTACACCTTCTACAAGATTATTGATGTTTTCTTTATGACTCGTAAACAGACACTTACTCATTTGGTAATAATTCAGTATTAATGTGAACATCTCAATGTGAAACAGGCAAACAGAAACAGTTGTTCTGGTGCAGAATAGAAATTTCAAAGGGTGAACCACAGCTGCATCGTTGTTGTCAGTGAAGCGAGTATTTCAACTTGTTTCCTTAATCTCTGATGACATAACATGGTCATTTTATGATTTATTACAGTAAATGTATTGCAGATTTCTCCTTTGAAAAATAGTGAAAACAAGTGTGTGTGTGTGTGTGTGTGCGTGTGTGTGTGTCAGGTGGAGCAGCGGAGCAGTGCGGTCTGCAGCACGGAGACGAGCTGCTGCAGGTGCAGGGAGTCAGTATGCAGGACATGACCCGCTTTGAAGCCTGGAACATGATCAAGGCTTTACCTGAAGGGCCAATCACAGCGGTGATCAGGAGGAGGCCCGGAGGGGCGGAGTGACGGACAGACAGACTGACTGCTGGGAGCTGCACACAGATGAACAGTAGCACTTGACCACACTGATGTTGGTGCTTTTTATTAACAATCTCATAATAATCAGGTATCAGCCAATCAGTGTTGCCCACATGAGACCTGGTGGTTCAGAGGACGACTTCTGAATAAAGTTCTATTATTTTTATATCACATTTCTGACCAGATAGAAAAGTTTACAGTCAGTTCACCCAAAAGAAGAATACATTTGTGTCCAAATTGCTGTGAATAATCCACAGACCACACAACAGTGTTTTTTACTTTCAACAGGAAACAGTTTCAGTGTTGTTCTCCTGAAATACATGATATGTTAGCAAAAAGTAACAGGCAGTAAAACTTCAATTAAAAAAACACTATTTTAAACAATTGGTATCAGATTTAGGCCAAAGATGTTCATAAACCTCACATGGATGAGAGAAACCATACGTCACATCCCACGACCCCCTTTGGGTGAAAATAAGCACCATGCCAGTCATTAGTGTGTCTGTGGCAAATACTTCTTCACAAGCTGGTTAATGACATGTTACTGTGATCTGATTGTGATTGTGATCTGATTGTGTCTCAGTGATGGTGTAACTCAAGTTTGTACTGTGCTAAAATATGCTTCTATTATAAAACACCTGTTTTTAGAATGTAGTTTGGTTTAACAGTACTAAAACAACAAACAAGGTGTCTTAACAAAATCACCTCACCTGACTGGCAGTTTAAATGCAAAAAATATTAAAACCATATTGCTGTTTAGCTATTAAGAGCCCAAATCCTCTGGCCAAAGACCTCTGAATTTGTATTGATCACCGTTTTAATCTTGTTTTCACCCAAAAAGGGATGCAAAAGTATCCGGATGGGCTGCTCTCATCCATTGAAGTAAGCGTTTTTCAACTATCCATCACAGCAACTAACAAGACACAAGTCAGGTCTTGTGAGCCACCTGATATTTCATTACAGACTGAGATGATTTCAGCTGATGTGATGCAGGACGTCTCAGATCATTTTAACAGCTGCCTTACAAATATAAATCAGTGTTGATGTCTACAGATCGGCTCGGTCTGATTCAGGTCAGACATTTGCACAAACTGAAGGAGAAGGGAAGAACTACAGTAGAACGACACCTGTACGGACCAACACACACCCCAACACAACAGCCCAGCGACACATCTGTGCTGCTGGACTGATTACAGCTGTGTGTCGGCAGTACAGATGTTCATCAGGAGTCTTTAATGCTCCTGTGTGTTTAGTCTGTGGAGGACCACAGTCAGTGTCACAGAAACTAACACTGCGTTTCATTAAGTAATAATTCATCGTACAATAATAATACGCATGAGTAAATTTGTTTACAAATTAATTCATTAATCAATCAATAAATACACTAAAATTACAAAGTATTTCATTCATATTTGAATGGGCAATAAAAAGGAATTTACAAATGAAATATTTATTCATTAATAAATAGTTCAATAAGTCAGTATAATTTCAAAATACACTAATAAATTCAGAAATAAATAATGGAATTTCAAAATCTATTTGAAAATGTTCTGTCAGAGCTTATAAACATATTTTTAAAGTTATTTCTTATCACAAACTCCTCTCACAGTGGCAGCTGCTCTCTCCATCATCTGGTTTAAACTGGTCGAATGACATGAATAATAATCAGCCTGATCAGTGCAAATACACAAGAAAACACATCAATAACACTCTGATATATTTAGTAAAAACAAAGTGTAAACATGAAAAAACTGAGAAAAATCAAACAGATATTTGAGTGTTAAACTCAACTCAGTTTCTTAAAAGGATACTACACTTTCCATGATAACCCACTCAGTATGTACTCACCACTATGCTGATGTGATGATGGGTGAAGGTCTTCAGTTCACAAAACAATCCTGGAGTTTCAGCAGAAAACAGGGTAGCAGCCTCATCCAGTACAATGGCAGTGATGGCAAAATGGCTTATTCTCACAGGGTGGAGTATCACTTTAAGTTTTGAAAAAGTTTCGCCCGATAATTTACTTTGCTTTTTTAGAAACCCCCCCAAAAATTGTATTTCAAAAAAACAGAGTAAAGTCCTTTAAGTTAAACTGAATAATGGTTAATAATTGGATATTTGTTTTACAGTGAACAGGACATTTTTAATAACTACAAGCAGGAATTGCAGCTTCTATAAGTGATTGGATCAGAATATTTTCACCAGTTCATGTGTTGTTCAAAAGGTTCATTTTTGTAACAAACAGGAAAGGATTCTGAATTCGAGGCAAGTGCTTTTAATTTGGGACTGTCCTGTAATTTGAGACGCCTGATCACCATGGCTGCACCCAAAGTGGCTGGATGGGTTAATACTGCATTATAAATTACTTTGGAATTTAGTTTATTTATAGGTTTATGAATTAACTTGTAAACAATATTAGTGCCTATTTTTATTATATGATTAGTTATTAATGAATGAAACTCATTACTCCTGTGACACTTGTGGTCCTTCTCATTAGTCTTTAATGGTCAGAAAAACAAATATGTTCACATGTAAAAGAAGAGAATTATATATATCAGAGTAAAGGTCTATTTTTCTGAGCAGTGGTACTGTACGCGTGTGGAATCAGAAGGTCAAACAGTTTATTGCACTTTGGTTGACTCAGTAGCTTCGAGTTTGACCCTCCTGCCATTTTACTCAACTGGAATGTTACAGACGCTGCGTTTCATTAGTAGTTCCTCTTCCCCTCAGCCCCTCGCTATGACGTAACAGCAGGGGCATTTTAATGAAACACACTCGCCCCGGTTCACTTTGAGCCAAAACTATCCTGGATGGACTGCCAGTTGTAGCTTAGTGTTACACTTCTTTTAACAAGTCATCAGAAACGCCTGCAGATTCATTTCAATCAAGCAAAGCACTTGATCACAAGCTGCATCAGTTTGATTCAGAAATATGTTTGTGATCAGTAGTTTATCAGGACTGTTACTGCTGCAGGTTTATGGTTTCTTGCAAAGCAGCTATTTTTCTTCCATGTATGAAATGTTGATTCATCTGCACTGTCACTGGTACATAAATAAATAAATCACTCATTCTTGAGAACTGGGACAAAACTGTATTTTGAGAGGTTTTGATTTTTACTCTTCAGTGATGCTGGAAAATATATTTTAAAAGATCAAACTCTTGGCTGTTAAACCTTGTAACGGACCAGCTTCCTAGTGATTCAATTCTTTATTAAATGCACATTGCATTTTTTTTCATTTCACAGCATAGTCGCCAAATACACATTTTTAAAGCATAATTCTTATTTAGCTTTGATTTAGAAGGGCTACAGAGTTGACATGTTATGGCTGAGACACATCTGATAGTGATATTATTTCAGGAATTTCTCTAAAAATATGAAGTTTATCAGTGCTTGAGCAGCACTCCTGCCCTTTTTAAACCAGGAAGTGAGACAGGGGTCCTCAGGGTATAGCTGACCCTTTGTATGCCTGATTAAATCATGTTTTTGTAAAAATCTGACAGACTTGACAGAAATGCGGGACACAACTTTAAAGGGCTGACATTTTTGATTTTAAAACAGATGATTATGAAAGCACATTTTTACACCTATGTTATCAGCAGGTATTGTTAGTTTTTTTGAAGACTTTTAACAAATTTTTAAATTGTTTGAAGTTGTGAATTCTTGTCTGGGACTCTGCTGTTTTCTGGCACAGAGCAAATTTAGGAATTAAAAATATTAAAGCAAACCAAAACATTTCATAAATTACAAATATTTCATACATATAAATCCTTAAAGAAAACATTCTTACGAAAAAATTTGACTTAAGTGTTGGTGTTAATCATGATTTAAAGGTTTGTCATTTTTAAATGATTTGTCCCAGTTCTCAAGAACAGGTGAAATATATGTTTTGTACTAAATGCATGACAGCAATGCATTGTGGGTGATAAACACCTCAGAATAATCACTGTTGATACGCTCCCTTGATCTCACCCAAGTTCACTTCAGTTTTTCCGACAAATGGAACAACACCTGTGTTGATGGCGGAGGTTCCCCTGAGGGCAGGTGCAGAGGGGAAATCAGCGAGGCCGTGTTGAACAACCAATGAAACGCAGACGCAATTTTATGTCTAAATGCAGATGGACATTTTAAGCACAGAATTTTTTTTTTTTGCAAGCATGTGAATGAACTCTCAATCCCTTCAGTGCTCAATAACAGTATTTGCGTGTGTATTATTCACAAAAGCGCACAATAATAACAGAGGGAAAAGCTACAATTTTTTTTACACTTTTAAATCTGATTTTTGTTCAAATTAAAAGATTCTATACATGGGAATATTTTCTCAACAAAAAAAAAAAAGTGTTTTTAATCTTTCTCTGTGCTTAAAATGTCCCATTGTGCACTCAGAATGTCTTTGTATGCAACCACAAAACAAAGCAAATGTTTTCTATTACGGTACGCTTAAAAAATATATCTGCACCAAGCAAAATGATGGAGTCACTTACATCTGCTGTAAGAATTCAAAATAACTTTATAAAACTGTTCAAAACTGAGCCAAAATCTGAGTGTTGTTTCATTCTACAAGTTTGTAGAAGGCTTTAAAATTGTTCAGTCATTATCTACCCACCCTTATGTTGATTGAAAGTCAGGGTCAGTTTTTTAATCCACAAAACACTGCTGGAGTGTGTCGCAGAATCTCCCAAACAATGGAAGTGAATGATGACTCAGTACTGCTCATCTGGTGTAATCCAAGTCTCCTAAAGCCCAGACATGCCGTTCACTTGAGCGTGCACACCGTCACACCACACACAACCAGTTCAGACAGCGTGTACGGCTCCAAACTAAAGATCTACAGTGAAGGTTTCAGATGAAAACATGGTGTAAATGACATCTTTCTAGTCAACTTGGCATGTCGGGGCTTTAGGAGACTTGGATTACACCAGATGAGCAGTATGGAGGCATTTTATGTTTTTTCCATTTGAAGACTGGTCAGCATTCACTTTAATTGTTTGTGAGATTCTGCAAAGCTGTTTTCCTGTGAAACTCCAGCAGTGTTTTGTGGACTAAAAAACATAAACCCGATAAATACACCGAAATAAGAAGACAAGCGGACGACGACAAGATGTTCCTATTAATCATTTTAATGCTGGTGAAATACAAAACTAACTGGGTGAAGAACAGTACAAGAGAAACAGTTTCATGTGTTCTGACAAGACGTAAAACTCACTGTTGAGAGCAGCAGCAGATGCTCTGAGTGAGAGCAGTCAATTATAAACATTTGACGTGTATCATTCGACATACAGTATATTTTGTTGTACAGGTCATTAAATTACCCAAGACAACCTGCAACTGGTGCAACACAGGAGATAAGAAATGTCTGAAGTGGTTGCTGGAGCACAAGTTGCCGGGGCAAAGCACATACAGTAAGGAAACTTTGGATTTATGTCTGAATCTCAGTTGCAGAACACTAAATTGCTTCTGGGTATTTGGTCCATCACAGTCACAATGTAATACTTAAAGGGTTGAAGTGGGGCTGCTTCTGCCATAGTTTACATGCTCTTTGACCAGTGTGTCAGCGTGGATACAGCGAGGTGCTCGTTGGTTAAAGTTCATTGAGGTCAGAGGATGCACAAAGGGTCGATCAATACAGAGTCACATGTTACTCTAGAGGCCAATTTTCAAGCAGAGTTTCCAATGATGAAAACTTGTGTTTGCTGTTGTAATCAGGGTCGTGTAGTGGTGAGGGCGACTCAAAAACATGTTTAGACACTAATGGGAATCTATTGGAAAAGCTGCTGGTGATGGTGCTGTGCAGACAAGTCACAACTAGGGATGCCCATCGATCACCGCTGATCGTTGTCGGACGATTTTTCAGTAAAAACGTGTGATCAGGATTAATGCTTTCTAGTCGGCAACAAAAACCAATCGGACGTAAAAATCTCAAGTCAGTTCTCAGCTGAATTGTGTCACGGTCACATGATGACTAACCTTCAGGAAAACTTCACCCCCAGAATGATCTGTACATCAATTACTCACCCTGAGGCCGTTTCCACCGACATGGAACCAGCCCCGCTCCAGTTCAAGCACCTAATTTTGCAGCATTCAGAACATTTTTGTCGAACTGGTTCAGAACCCCAAAAGTTGGTTCCCAGCTGAAGCCAAAATATAGCAGCTTTAACTTAGGAACCAAAGTGAGTGTGTCACAGTCTACTGTCGCTGTGCATTGTGCAAAGCCTTCTGTTGAAATCCTTGATTACACTGGTAAAAACTGGTGGAAACACCGGCTGGTTAACTGGATATAATCAGAGCTAATTTAGTGGAAAATGGCCTTCTGTGTTATCTTCTATTCCTGAGGATTTCTTTTCCTCGCAGGCCAATACCTCCACGCGAATCTAAGCTATCTTGACTTGTGAAGTTGATGGCGATCCTGTTTTTAAAATCTTTCACCCAACTCACACAGTATATTCTAAGTCTCATTTATCTGATCATAAGCTCAATACTTACAAACTGCCAATGAAATCATTTCTGGCAGAAAGCCCTAGAAACTAGTACTACACACCTGTTCACCCCAAAATCAAAACTACATATTCTAGTAGAAGGATAGTTCCTGTAGATTCTTCTGCAGGAAGAAAGTAGTTCTGAAACTGCTCAAGACAAACTGTGTGGATTATCTTGAGTGACCAGTTTTTTTTCTGGCGTTTTGAGCACCGCAAGCTGAGTGTCATTTAGTCCCGTTATACTGGAGAGAAGACAGACATTTCTATGGAAAATAACTCCAAAACTCTGCCACTCACATCGTAAAAATAAAGATGGGATGAATAGCACCTTAAACCAGGGAGTAAAAGATGCATTTTTGATTTGAGGGTGAACTGTCCCTTTAATTACCAGCGATGCTTTCATTTTCCCTTTTCAATATAAGTCTACTATAACCCTGTCCCTAAAAACTGAAGAGAAACTCATGCTTATCACATCTGTTTGCTATGTTAGCAAGGCATTAGCCAGCTTTATACCATGGTCTGGGTGAATACTCGATTCTGATTGGCTGCAGGGTGTCCGTTAAAAAGTGTTATAGGACACCTATAAAAACAGTTCCGGTCAAATAGCTTGATTGTGCTGGCTCAAACGCTAGTTTGTAACCGTGGCAACAGAAACTCGAACATGCGTTAACATACGTTATTTCACAGTTTATTTATCACAACGGCAAGACAGTAGACAAAACATGAGTGATTTTATAGTTTCCTTTAACCTATTTGGTGAATTTGATAATTTTGAAGACTGGGATGCAGCAGAAGAGAAAGAGAGAAGACTAGCTGCGGCCGACCGAGCTGCAGGTTCTGTGGCCAGAGCCGGTTACCTTGGCAACGCGTCACAACGAGAGATATTAAATAGTCCACTCAGCCGCTTCTTGTGAAAAACTTACGATTTTAACGGTAAAAACCAACATTAACGTATTAATAATTGATTTAATATTCATTTCTTTCGCAAGTGACCATGGTATAAGCGGGATAATGCCCTTCGAGGTGTCCATTTATCAGAAATGAATGGACTTCGCGTCGGATGGTTCACGCCTCCGCGTCGTCCATTCATTTCTGATAATGGACACCTCGTCGGGCATTATCCCTTACATAGTTTGCCGTTACAGTAACGTAGCAGAGCCTCGTTTTCATCTGCTCAGGTTCGCCCTGTTAAACTTGCTGCATTACACTGTTAGTACAGAGTTGATACTTCCTGTGTCTGTTTTAAATTAAAGGTCCTCTGGCCTTCCAGCCGAGAGAAACCATTCATTTCTTAACAAGATTTTTATAATGAAATATTGTGGAAAAGTCACACCTCCACTTATTTGCGGGCTCTTATGTTCCACTTGGGAGCAGCTGAGTCACCTGTGACACCTAGTGGTAAAGTTCCGTATTGCCGGCCCTGTCCAGTATTTGGCACAATATCAAACAGACCTATAACACTGCAACTGGTATGGTGATCTGAGGCATCCCTAGTCACAACTTTTTGGTTGTGTTCCAAACAGAGACGTCCCAACAGGTGTTTCCTGTGAGCTGGATAAGGATCCCATCCCCATCTAGTATTAAGATGCCATCTGTATCTGGATATCTTACATCTGGATCAGGGGGAAAAAAAACAAGCATAAGTCATTGCATGTGCACATGCATGCACAGTGCAATGCAGACAGAATGCAACAAATGTCTTCATCCAGACTATGTAATAAGATATCGATCACATGTTAATACCAGGCAGAGATGGGATCAAGAAGTCATAAAGTGTTGATTTACAGTACTCATTCACTTTGTATTCCTTGTGTCATTGGGTGTTTCTTCTACTTTAGCAGCTACCTGTATGTACATTGAGACAATTTCACAAAAAAAAAACAAAAAAAAACTGCTGGCTGCATTTAAACAATACACACATGAAAATGCTTTTATATCCACATATAAGCAATAACATATCAAGCTCATATGACCGGGCAACGGTGGAATGCAATTAAGAGGTCTTTGATTAAGATTACTGGCTACACTGTGAGGTAAAAAAAGATGTTACAGGTAAAGCGCCAAAACATTTCGAAAGGAATCCTGACACTCCTAAAAAAAAGACTAGTTAAAACGTGTCACTCTATATGGCTTATCATACAGATGAAGGCTCTGGAGAAAGTGGTTACAGTCACTACACAGATCAAGTCTTTCATCCTGCCTTCACTGACTCATTTCATACTGAGGGATTTATTAATAATGTTAAGAATAAGTTCAAGCTATATATTTAATCCAGTGAGAAAATCCATAGGTTATCATCATTAAGGAACTGTCCACTTCAACCTTAATGAATGTGGAGTGAAGGGAAGGCTTACACAGTGTCTTTCAAACCACCAACATGTAGCATCGTCTTGTTCTCTTGGCCACAGTGAGCCTCAGTGTGCGCAGATTCAAATGAGTACAGTACATTAAGTGTTTCTGAATACCTGAAAAGGATTCTGGCAGTTGTGGATTAACTAACATTTGTATATAACATTTAAGTAAATATAATATGGCAGCAACTTTCATATTGTTAAGTTATTAAACACAGACATGATTTTAGTTGTTTTTTTTTTTTCTCTTTCAAGTGCTGTGAGCTTTGATTTTAGTGTGCTGGTACAGAACAGATCCACGCCTGTCTGACCTGAAAGTTAAAAACACAGCATACTTAAGCTAATGATCAGTGTGTGAGTCCACTTATTACATGTGTTTTTAAGTGTGGAGTAAGAACTGAAGACTGCCCTCATCTGGACAAGTGGAAATACTCTCGTCAGTGGCCACTTCAAGTTCCACAAGGACATTTCCCCGTTTCTTTCCCCCCAAACACAACTATCAGTGACTTAGTTTAACAAATCCAGGTATTTTACTATCCCTAACACTAACTGGATCAAAAACTGAAGCAGCTATTGGAAACCCATCCCTGATCATAGCATAACATTGTTATGAGTATTTCTTGTCAAGTGTTTAGAATGCAGTGAGTACTAGTCCATTAAAGAAAATGCATCTGACCACAGCAGCAGTAAAGATGGTTTAAACTATCTACAAAGTCACAATTATTTATTTTATTGTTTTTTACTGTGGTAAGTGCTCATGCTCTAAGAGCACTAACGTACTTTAAGGTGTTCTGACATACGTTACATTGAGGCACCTCACAGAGCATTTTTCATTTCAACAGTGAGTCCTTCTCACTGTCTCAAGTAAAGTTTGGTCACATCACTTTCTGACCTGCTTATGTACTTTGAGTTTTGCCCATAATTTAGCATTGGAACAGGTTCTTCTTGACAGAAGAACATTGTTGACAGTGAATCACTTCTTTCCAGTTCTCACTTTTACAGTTCAGCTACTGGAAATAGCCTGATGTCTTGATCATATCAGCCTGTAGTGTGATCACCTGTTCTTCAGAACTGGGACAATGTTTTAAGAGTATGTTAGAATTGTAGACTGATAAAATATCATATAACACCCATTCTTGAGAATTGGGACAAATCATGTCCCACCAAAACAAAACTTTAAAAATGATGAATCCCAACACTTAAATTCCATTTTTTGTTGAAAAAAGGAATCTTTAAAGATCTATAAGTATGAAATATACATAACATGAAATATTTTGGTGGCTTTATTTTTTTTAATTCAAAAATGTGTTCTGTGCTTTAAAACATCCTTGTCACAGACAAGAATTCACAACTTCAAACAATTTAAAAATGTGTTAAAATCCTTTAACAATAGCTACTGATGACACAGGTATAAAAATGTGCTATTATAATCAACTTTGTTTTAAAATAGATTTTTTATGAAAATGATGGTCCTTTAAAGTTGTGTCACAGATTTCAGTTAACTGTCAGATTTTTACAAAAACATGATTTAATCAGGCATAAAAAGGGTCAGCTATACCGTAAGGACCCCTGTCCTGATGTCAAATTCATTAAATAATATTGCTATCACACGAGTCTCAAACATGTTGACTCTGTAGCCCTTCTAAATCAAAGCTAAATAAGAATTATTGTTTAAAATGTGTATTTTGATTAACATTAAGAGACTCTGAGACACTTTAGACAATAAAATGACTGCTCACTATGACTCTGCTGTGAAATGAAAACATGTAAAGTTTTGTCGACTCTGTTAGATTTTCCTTCTGACAGAGTTGACGTTGGCCTGTTACAAGGTTTAAAAGCCAAGAGTTTGATCTTTTCAAATATATTTTCCGGTATAATTGTCGATTAAAAATCAAAACCCCAAAAATAGTTTTGTCCCAATTCTCAAGAATGAGTGATTACTTTATTTTTCCTTTATTCTTTATCTTTATTATTATCACAAGTTATTTTTAAATAATAAAAAAATTACTTTTATCATAAAACATGTTATTTTACACATGCAGTGACCTCATTTCACCGCAATAGTTTAATCTTACATGCCTTTGATTAAGGAAGGTCTAGTAGCTGGCCTTGGAAATCCACTGTCAGCTTTGTCAGAAAAGCCTGACTATCTGGAGCTCAAATATACTAAGACTCTGCTCAAAGTGCAGGTATTTGGTTTTGCTCTAATCTTACACCTGCCTGTGCAGTCTCAGGGAACATTTATGGAGAGACAGAAAAAGGGAAATGTCCTTCAGAAACCAATGCGATGAAAAAGGGGAAGACGTTTTTGTGCTCAGCAGAGCAGAACTTAACATTTCCTATTCAAAAGGCGTTCTTTTACAAAGGAAAAAAAAAGCTGCCTTTGTTTCAAAAGGCCACCTGTGCCATCCCACCTGTGCTTCAGTGTAGCTGATAAAGGAGGCAGATGTATTCATGTAGGTAGGTGAGCGGAGATGAGCAAAACTATGGCAATTCAAGTACAACACAAACAACTAAATGAGGTATGAGTCAGTACTCCCAACGTATAATCTGATACCAGCAAAGGGTAAATAAGGTCCATGCAACATGCATGTTTACTGTACACACTGAAGTATGCAATAATAAGCAGAGGGAATGTCTGGTGTGTCATCAGTCTGGTAAAATGTAAAGGTAGTCTGTACCTTTAGCACATGTACAGTACAAGTATAGATTTGACATCTATTTTCATTGTTTAGATTGGAGGAAATAAATTCATCCTACCGATGGAGATGTAAGAAGACTGGAGTTTTGTCAAATGCAAGCCCTCGTTCTTACTGTGGGACTTTTCAACGTGTAAACTGATTTGAAACAAGGGGCTTGTCTGTTGAAGACTGACTGGTTTCCTCCTGCAGTGACACAGGAGTAAAGGAATGCACATTAAACAGAAACTGTGGATTAGATCCATTTCAAATAAGTGATCATTTGATAATCTCGGTGTAAAAGGGAATAAACATTTTGCCTGGCAGGTCAGCGGGCCTCAGGTCTGAAGGTGGATTTCTTAACTCTCCGTGTCAGAGGTCCTTGAGGGATTTGACAGCCTTGGCCAGGTTGCCGTAGAACTCGGCCATGCTGGAGGGGAAGAACGAGTCGACAACAGAGCGAGGGAGGAAGCCGCCCAGGTCTGTCTGGAAGAAACTGAACACCTGGGTTTTGTTGGGCTCTCTGGAAATTCAGTGAGGAAACACACAAGAGGAACTGTGATACACAGAAGAGAAGCAAGAGTACAGATTTATTCTACAAACACACAACAGGCCTCATTTTCTCTTATTTTTGTTCCTATCCATGATTTGTTCTTATTTTGTTAGTACCCTCTGATTTCTGCAATTAACCTGTGTTCTTATTTTTGCTCTTCTCTCATGCAAGAGAAAATTCTACGTGTTCACGAAAGAACAAAAAAAGAGAAAAACATTTTCACTATATACTTATTTGTTATAATTATAATTAAAATAAACAGTCATATAATAATCCAAAAAATATTCAGTGTCAGGAGATGCTATCAGTAAAAGTTACAAGTCTAGTAAGTTTAGGGATTTTAGACTGTTGGTTGGACTAAAGCAGTCATTTGAAGACATTCATGGAGCTCATAAACTGACATGATGTGACAAAAACTTATCTGACAAATCAAAAATATAACTAAATTCATAATTTAATAAATACTGTTTGTTAAATATTTGAAATGAAAGTGTAAAAAGAGCTAGAAAGCTTTTCCTTTGAGCTACAAACAGCTGGTAAAAATGTTTTAAATGACCTTTCCTTTACCACCAGCCATCTGATCAAAAACAGTAAGAAATAAAATAAACTCCCTCATTCTTTCACTCTACTGATGTGGTATTTACAGCATCCTAATATGTGGTTTTCACTACTGCTGAAGTTCTTCTTAGTTAACCTAAGAAGAACTTCAGCAGTAATCATGGTGTCTCTTCAGTTCTGGTCATGTGCTACAGTGTTTGAACACAGCACATTTGCCCTTATATAGTGTTTGATTGTGTTACCTATACTGATAAAAAACAGTTGGCCACACCCCCCAGTTTATGATCAAGTGGGATTCATCACTCAGCACACCTGGGGAAGAGCAAATTTGGGTGGAAAATTTGGAACACTGTACGTGTTCAGAGTTTGTGTGTTGGTGTGCTCACCCTGAGATGGGGACACAGACGCAGCCACATGGATGGTTGAATCCTCTTACGTAGCCGGACTGGGGAGGACAGCTTGGGTGACTCACATTGGTGGCTGTTTGACATGAAACAAAACACACACATAAACACATTTGTCTACATCATATTGATCTCCTGAAGGGCAGTACTCCTGTCTGTAGAACTGTGGCTCTTAATCATGGGAGCTCAAGAACCAATTGGTTTCAATTTCAATTGAGGGAACAGCTTGGCTTTTGGGAAACACACTTATACGCTTTGCTGCTTACAATTACATGAGAAGATCAATAATGCTCTCATATCTGTCCAATCAGTATGAGGCTATGGCTGAAGCAGGTGCATGCCTCTGATGCTGCCTAAAATGCTGGATCAGGTATCAGCGCATATGAGAGTCTTTGCACTGCACCAACTTGATACCACATAATTTATTAGCCCCAAAATGGGACCCTGTGACTTCCCAGCTTCGTCCCATACTTTTTTTTTTTGAAAAAAACACACACTGGTACTGGAGTGGTACTTGCTACCAGCCGATACGCAAATTCAGGTACCATAATCGGTATCAAGAAGGAACAAAGGGTACTGTAACATCTCCAAGCTAACCTAAACTAAACATCTCCCAGCTGTAGTTCCATTTTAAATGGGACAACGTATGAATTGTATCAATCTTCTCATCAAAATCTCTACAAGAAAGTGAATAAGTTTATTTCCCAAAAGGTGAACTATTCATTTAAACACCAAAGTGGGTGCTCTATATGGGCTGATTGAAGGTGTTTTCCTCTGTAAAGTCCCCCGGTGGAACCTCAAGGACCAAACATCTGCAGACTGGGCCTCAAACACATTTAAGCTCATTTCTGCTGTTTCTTCAGTTTCTAACATTTTGGCCATCACTTCCACCAGTTTACTACAACAAAGTCCGGTCAGATGACAAGTCAGGTTGTGAAGAAACGCATTATCTGTTTATATACATTATCTCAACCACTTTTCTACCAGGAATTAGGGCTGTCAACCATGACAGATGTTTACAATGGATATCTGGGTAAGAAGACCCGATGAAGACCTCATCAGGGGTGTTACTGAAGATTCAGGCAACAGATCATAAATTGATTCACTGGTTGATAATCATCAAACTTTATTATTTAAAGAACAATAAGTAGACACTCTTTTCCTAACACTAATTAATGCACGACTGAATGTTACTTTTTAAGACTTACGTCTGCAACAATTAATCACTGCAAGGTGAATGCAGCTTTGACATTAACCTGATGGTCCATGGCCACAAAAAGTTACTCTGTGGCCACCAAATGTCCCATGGGAGTGGCCACAAGTCTTAACTGATAATTCAGTAGTGATATTTCTTATAGGGAGTTAAAGCCTAGATTAGTCTGCAAGTCCCCAATTACCATTTAGAAACACAAATGGCCTTTAATGGGTGGCCCCCTTCACTTAACTGGTAAAGAAATATCTATGAACTATGATCAATTATTGCAAATACTACTTTTTCTCTTATTTTATGTATTTCTCATTTTAGTTTCTTTGTTTTCTTTATTTTTAGCGTTTTTATGTTCACCCTGTGTTGAGTACGAGGTTATCAGACCCAACAGAACCGATGGCCAAACCTACAAAAAAAGTTGTAGTCAACTGGAATTATTCTTTAAGCTACAGAAACAGGCCTGCAGTCTGTCTAAAAAAACAACAAAAAAGATAAGATAAGACTAGCAGCAAACAGTTACAACACATTCAATACTGTCTGACACTGAGAACACACTACATGTCTGTGCCAGACCAATTATGATGATGAAGATGATTTTACCAAAACCATTTTGGGGCGACCCAGAAAAGCACAACAATATTAACTCACAGTGTAGCAGAGCTCTAGTGACACTACTGCCAAACAAAATGGGCACAAACTGAATGAAATCTGAGATTAACAGTCTCTACGGTCAAGTTGAGGCTGACAAGCTGATCGATTGTCCTATCTCTGTTTATCTTTACTAGTCAGAGTCTGACAGAGACATTCTGGCCCCTTAGCTGCCAACAAAATTTCCTTGAACAGAACACAGAAAGGCAAAGACATTAATACACAAACAGTCATAAATATAAATTAACTAAAGTAAAGCTTTTTTGTTTGTTTTTCTTGCAAATAATCTGTTGTGCCCTCCGGGGTATTATAATTTTGTAAATCTGCAGGTGTCTGCAGGTTCTAGGGCTGGGCGATATAGATTATATTTGATACATTTGAGTATGAATTAAAGTGCATTATATCGGATATAGTGTTCAGTGTTTCCACTGGTCTCTGCTGAGAGGCAGTTAACTTTACTTCAGTCCTAACGTGTGTAGATCAGCTCAGATCACAGTACAATAGTTACTGAACAGCTTCATGTTGTGTTTGCTGCCACAGAAAAGAAATGAAAAGTCTCTGTTCATGTAACGTTACTAAAGCATCTTCATAGCAGAGTTGGAATGTGAAAAGCTAACTTAGCGAGTTAGCAGCTAAGAGTAATAGTGATTTTTTTCACTCTCATGGGAAAAAAAAACGAATCATATGAGAAAATGATTGATTATCACAACATAATCCTTTAGATCTCTGTCAGAGAGGTTACACAAGCCCACCTTCCTTGAAAGGGAAGCCGGTAACACAGGTGCAGTGGGTGTGTAATTCAAGACCATTACTTCAGAAAAAGTACCCCACACTGAAAAACCAGACTGGACAGAATTTGCCAATAGGTATCACATGTTTATCAGACGCTCCTGAGAAGAACCTGATGACAAGTTGCAAGTTTTCCATAAAACATTCCTGCAAATGTTTCACAATAAAAGCCTTGTTAGGTAATAAAGCGTTTCTCTCCATGGAAACGCTAAATGTCTTTTATTTTTAAACGGATACAGAAGTGTTGAGTTTATATCAAAAGTGTAATGCAGTTACTTTAACAGGGCAAACAGTAGCGGAATAAAACAAGGCCATACTGAGTATTACTG
>JAJHUR010140510.1:1481382-1501361 GCA_027495735.1 Lutjanus campechanus | reverse complement strand
AAACCTGTGGATACCCAAATTGGGCCTTTGTCAAAACCGGCAAAAGAAACAGGTCTGAAAGAGGAAAACAACATCAAAAGGAAAAACATTGTTATTCCTTATGTTGCTGGTGTCTCAGAAAAGCTCAGGAGGATTTTTAACAAACATCACATTCCTGTGCATTTCAAGCCAAGCAACACCCTGAGACAAAAGCTTGTACACCCCAAGGACAAAACACCCAGACACAAGCGGGAAAATGTAGTGTATGCTGTTCAGTGTAGTGAGGAGTGCTCAGACCTGTACATTGGGGAGACAAAACAACCGCTGCATAAGCGCATGGCTCAACACAGGAGAGCCACCTCCTCAGGTCAGGACTCAGCAGTCCATCTACACTTGAAGAATAAAGGACACTCTTTTGAAGACCACAATGTCCGGATTTTGGCCAGGGAAGACAGATGGTTTGAGAGAGGAGTAAAAGAAGCCATTTTCGTTAACCTGGAAAGGCCATCTCTCAACAGAGGAGGTGGTCTAAGACATAATTTATCTGCTACATACAATGCAGTTTTAAAAACACTCCCCAGACAGTTTGATACCCACCTGAAACCATGTGACTCCAACAAGTCACATGGTGGCAGGGCCCATAATGACTCTCATTCACACCTCCCCCCCAGGTGAAACTCAAGGTCCACACAATGGAAGGGGGGCAATTGAGACACATGCCCCCTCTAGGTGTTAACGACCACACAGTGGTTTAATACCTGAACTCCCAAGCCAGTCAGTCAGAACTGAAGAAGCCTCTTGGATGAGAGGCGAAACGTCTTCAAGAACTCTATGAAGTCCAGTTGCCTACAGCAAACCTTGCTACGTTGACTATTACAGTTTTTCACAATTGCTAAAACACATTTCTTGAAACCTCCACCCATTTTCTCAAAACCTTAAACACAAATCCAAAAACTCAAACTACATTCACTCTAGACTTTTCTATCACAATCAAACTATCACCATAAAAACAGTTATCCTGTGTTCAAAACCAAACAATGTGTTCAGGTCATACATACAGTGTGTAAAAACATATTCACCTCAGAGCATTCGTTAGACACTACATCAAATAATTTAGGACACAGCATCCAGGACATATAGTTAACAGAAAATGTTTATTGTAAAAGCGTTTAGCAAAAAATCATCATAGTCAAAGTGATATCTATATCCAGCACTTTCACATTACTGCACAATCAAAGTCCCGGAAATTCATTCTCCAACATCATGTTTTTGTGCAGGTTCTGGCCAGAGGACTTCATCCACGTCACAGGTGATATTTTCTCTTGACAGACAACAAGTGAAAAACCCTCTGGTGTGCAGAACCCAGCCTCAACAAGACTCCATGTCAACAATGAGAGCTTCTTGTTGTTGGGAGAAAAGATCAGTCCTTCTGTAACAAAGGGGTGCAAACCCCTAATTTTTCCTAGTTCTGCTGGGGAGGAGTCTGTCAATCAACATGCACAGAACAAGAGTCTTTTTAATAATTTATTTTAAAAGATGGATAAAAACTTTACTAGAAGCTTTACTAAAAGCTTTTCTAAAATAGTCCAAGACTAGAGTCTCTTTAAAATGAAACACAATACACCAACACGTCCATTCTTGGGAATTTAGGGTTCAGGAGGGAATTTCTTCAGGTGAGTCGGCTGGACAGGGCTGCTCCTCCAGTAGTGGGTCAGTGGAGAGCCTATATATAAAAAGGCTAAGTTACTTCAGAGTCTGTAATCGATTGTGAATGGTACAGTACAGTGTGCCTCCCCCAAACAGTCAAAATTATAAATTCAAACTAGCAACCAAACACTCTTAATCCGAATAAATGTCCATAGCAAAGCAAAAACAAATAAACAAAGGCAACAAGTAACTCTATGGGGTAGACACATCTGTAACTATCTCAGTCTCTTATAGAGATTTGCAAATTTCCAGCGTGAGGAAAATAAGGAGAGGTCACTTAGCTGGGAGGAGGAGTGAAGCGCGCCTCACTCCTCCATATCCCACGGCGCCTCCTCTCTCTCTTTCGTCGCTCCTGCTCGTTCTCCGACTCTGCCGCGCGGGTCTCTCCAAGCCACCGACCACCCACTGGTACTCCTACTTGCAGTGTCTCGCCGTATCTCGCCGTATTGTTCCGCCGTCGTTCCGCCCGACTGCACCAGCCTCTGGCGTTTTCTCTCTCGGCTCCGTCGCTTCCCGTCAGCTCTGTGTGTCCTCGCTCCCCAATCCCCACACACCTGTGTTGCTAGACTAAAAACTCCCAGCCCTCACCAATGGTGCGCCAATCACTGTGGCTGCTGATCTTGCCACAGGTGCAATGAATCATGTTAATTAAAGGTGCACTCACAAACAGGAGGGAGGGGGAGAAGGAGCAGACCCACAACCCAAACACACACAGACACACCCTGTGACACTTCCACCCTCATTTGGTCGTCTTTCAAAAATGCAAAGGGGAAAATGCACTTACAAACATATACAGCCAGTAAAAATCGTATTGTAATGAACATTACAGTACTTACAGTACAGTATTCTGTACATCAAATGTTGTACAACAAGAAACAATGACCTGTTCTCTTCTCTAACGTCCTGATGATGCTGGCCACAGAGAATCTGCTCAAATTGGGTTGGACTCTTTGTCCTGCTTCTCTCATTGTCATCCCATGAACAAGGACATGATGTACAGTAGTCTCCCAGATTTCATCAGTAATGATTGTTCTTGGTCTTCCTCGTCCTCTTCCTCCTCATCCAACACCTCTCACACAAACTCTTCCTCCTCTGCCTCTCTGTATGTTTCTGTCCATTATAGATGGATGCACATGTGTCACCTGTGCCCTCTGGACTGACTTTTATCCTGCCCAGTTGGTCTGATCACATCATTAGAAATATGTGTGTTCAATTTTGAGCTGTTGTGTGTAAAATATGACAGCTGTGTTGGAGTTGTGTTGCAAAATTGTAAACAATGGCAGCAAAATGTCAACACAAGTGTATCACAGTGTGAAATGTGTTTAGTGACTGAGAATGTGTTTAAGGTTTTCCAAAAAAGAGCAGATGAGTTTTGAAATTTGAGTCTAAGTAGCTGAACAGTGTTTAAGGTTTGGCCAAAAGAGTGTTTGATTCAAAAAATTAGTTTAGGCCACTGAGAATTTGGCTCAGAGAATGGGGTTTAGTGTTTTAGCAATTGTGAAAAACTGTAAATAGCTTCTACACTTTTCCAAAAGTGCTCCAGGTTACAGCCAGGCCTTATGATATTTTTATATTAAGATTATGCACCAGAAGGGAGAATGATCTTGTGCGAGCTCGTAGAAAACATGATTCCACATGATCTCATATGAGATCAGACGAGATCGGGCGTGCTCAGGGTGGTGTGGCCGTAAGCCTCTATGGAACTCAGAACTGCTATTTTTAAATCTCCATCAGTGCTATCATGAAATGTCATTAATATTGTGATTTTTGACAAAAGGAGATGCCAAAAAGCTTACAGCACCTGGTATTCCTAGGCAGTCACCTATCCAAGTACTAACCAGGTAGGTTATGTGTGCATTAATGAGATAATTTGAGCATAATCAAAGGTAATAGTAAAGTTACTGTTCCTAGTATCTAATCTAATTAATTACTTCCTTGAATTTATGCAGGTAACCCCGTCAATTCGAAATCTCGCAAGGTTTTGCCAGGTCGCAGTATACTCTGGTTATAAATCCCTCCCGCTTTCCACTATTTTACGCGGTCCACCCATCAGGACGAGGTAAGGTGAACTCTCAAAGTTTCAACATGTTCATTTTATTTATTTGTGTTTTTATGGTATATGAAGCATTCGACTGGTGTGAGTATTTTATGTGATTGACTTAATGTGTAATGTCATGTTTTCCAGAACAAGTCACATTCCCCTGCTAAATTTGTAGAAATTGGTGAGGAGGTGCAGCGTGCCAGGAAAGACCTGCAGTTGATTACCGTAAGTCCTGTTTGACATGTAAGAGTGTGTTTTGTTCAGTGATGGGAATAACAACCTTCAAATAAGCAGCGTTACTAACGGCGTTATTTTTTTCAGTAATGGGTAATCTAACTAATTACTATTTCCATCGTTACAACCCCGTTACCGACAATTAAATAGGGTGCGTTATAAACTAAAGCTACACATTGAAGCTTTTGTCATCCAACTTGGCTCTCAGCCACAGGAGCTGCAAAGTAGTGGTGTGCGATACTGCATATTTTGGTATCGATCCGATACCAAGTAAATACGGGCCAGTATTGCCGATACTGATACCGATACTTTTCAATAAATAAGGTGGATGCATCATAGAATTGCTAAATCTCAATTCATTTTCATGACCTCAAGTGTTTTTTGTGATGTTTCCGTATTAAATAGTTAAAACCCAGGACAGAATTAGGACAACGTTTATAATGAAACAGAAAATGCTTTATTATCCAATTATTTTTCAGAAAAATCTTAAATAAAAAGTGCAAACCAGAAACCAGTAACTCCCAGAGACTATAATACAAAAATTAAATTAATTCTCAAAAAACAAAAACAGCTAGGGCAGCTTGTTTGCTTTGCCTGCGCACCTAGATTACGTCACGTGACGGTGCAACACGGGGGAGGGGGAGTGATGTGGGCTGCCTGTCTGCTCTGCAAGGGGGGAGGAGGGAGGCGGAGCAAAGTGTGCTGCCCCTGCGCTCAGTGCGCTGCCGCTGACAGGAGCAGAGTCCGCGGCGGCGACCTGGCTGTTTCCTCTTTGCCGAAACTGCAGCATTGTAAACAAGAGCGGAACTTAAAGTAAAGGATCGATCTCACCAGACCAGTATCGATCCGATACCGATGCCGACTTAGTATCGATACTATCGATATTTTGGATCGATCCGCACAGCACTACTGCAAAGCTGTTTCTCTTTTGGTGAGGGAGGGAGGGCGACACAACCGCATAAGTGATGATGATTCAACTACTTACACTACTGTACAGACACTACTTTATTCTCCTTCAGGTAAAAGGCAAAAACGTACATGTGAAGTGTGCGTTATGTCCCGGAGCAAAGTGAAACCTGATTAGAAAATTAAAGTGATACTACACTTTCCATGATAACTAACTCAATATGTACTCACCACTATGCCGATGTGATCATAAGTGAAGGTCTTCAGTACACCAAACAATCCTGGAGTTTTAGGAGTAACAGGGTAGCAGCCTCATCCAGTACAATGGCAGTGAATGGTGACCACGGATAAAACGTTAAAAATAGCACAAAACAAACACAAAATGTCTCCATCCTGCTTGTGTGGTGTAATCCAAGTGTCCGCAAGCCGCGACATTAAAAATTAACTGCAAAAGACGCCATTTTGGCCATGCTTTTAGCAGAAATATCAGCTGTTGCACGTAGCCGGTAAGATGTAAACATGGTGTCGATCTCGTGAGACTTCGTATATATCTTACTGGCCGCACGTGCCGAAGTCTCGCGAGATCGACTATTCATCATTAATTTCCCAAGAATTAGCACTTTCACTTACATATGAAGAAATGGCTGCTAATGGGTTTGTTAACAATCTAACTTTTATATCATCATGTCTATTTGTATGAATTATCATCTGTATTGTGACTATAGGTTGTAACATTTACAATTGAAAAAAATCAATTTTTAAACCTAATAATAGTATTTGCATGTTTTCTCTTATGTGTCATGAATCAGCTTTTGAAAATTATGTTGCTTTATGATTGATATGCATTTTTCTTGTTTTGTATTTGCAGTACGGTTCCCAGGATCCTGCTGTGGGAAGGGAGGAGTTATTTAAGAATGCCAGTCAGGTTCATGGAGATCTGATGCAGATTTTGGTTTAAAAAAACAAGGCTTCTCCGGGCAGCTAATCAGAGGGTTTCCCTCCTCACGAAGGAACTGGCCAAAGTGTGCAGGGAGCATGCTCAGCTGAAGGAGGAGATGGAGGTACAGCAGGCCTCTGTCCAGTTTATGAGAGATGGTCAGTGTTTTTGTTTATTTGTGATTTCGGTCTTATCAAACATGATAATAATGATATGACATTCTTATTTAAATGTGAAATTGGTTTTTGCTATACAGCAAGAAACTTTGCTGAGTCATCCAGTAATGTACATGAATCATGTGTATGTCATCTGTTCTGTGAATTACAGTATAAAGAACCCAGTAGTTTGTTTTACCAGTTTGATTTTCTCTAAAATACTTGGTCACTCATCTCCTGATTTTCACTATAATGTATAATGATGGAAGCTTAGAAAAGGGAAAAAGGGAAGATAAACATTTATTAGTCATAAAATTGTAGCATAAACACAACTGAATAGGTCTAAACATTTGGGCACAATTTAGTATTTTGACTGTGTGAATTGAGAGGTATATATGGATATTATCAATATGTGTTTTAGATTGCATGATTAAGTATGTAGTGTGATGGACAAACTCATGTGTTTATAAATACATTTATTTGTTTGCAGACGTGAAAGATGCAGAAAGTCATCCAGAGGAGCAGCAGAAGGAGGAGTAATGTTATTTTATTTTGTGTTCTTTTCTGCATTTTTATTTCTGTGGTATGTTATGTTCTTATATTAATTTTGTTCTAGTTCTTCATTAAAAGTTATTCTTACCTAATGGCTAGTTGTCTGTTTCATTTAGATGGTTTGCATGTAGTTTTATTTATCAAGTTAAGGGAGAGAGGGAAATAGAGTGTGATGGTTAGACACACTGTGCACATGATGTGGTTTTTTTTTGTTGTTTTTACCTTTTTTTAACCTCTTGAGACCCGGGCTTTTGTTTGATGTGCATTTTTTATGTCTCCTTACTATTTGGGATTAGTAGGACCTAATTTTAGTTGAAATTAAATTTTAGCTTTCTATGTGCTCTTGATCTATGTCAAAACCAATGCCCTCATATGAGGACAATGGGTCTGTCTTTGCAAATACATTTTTTCCTTGCTATTTGGGATCAGAAGGACCCAATTAAACTAAAAATGAAATGTTAGTTTTCTACAATAAGTGGTTATCTCAAAAACCAATGTCCTCATATGAGCGCATTGGGTCTATCTTACTGTATGACAATAAAGACCATTCAATCAATATTATTATTTACACCTGTGTTTCACAGTATGTACATTTACATTGTATTCTGTCCAGACTGTCTGTATGACACAATGAAGACACCATTGGTTAACAAAGTACAAAAGTTTATTTTAAACTGTCAACAAACACAAAAGTGCAGATAAAAGTGTGCAAAAAAGTGGTACATCTCTTCAACTGATGTGTTGAGAGATCTCCCACTTTTAGCTAATGACATAGAATTTGTACAGTCGGCAAGGACTTTCATCAGTTCTATGTCAATGTACTACGGTGGCCCTGAGGTGCAAATCACAACGGCAAATCAGAAAACACAACGGCAAAAGAGAAAACACAACACAAAAAGAGAAAACACAACACAAAAAGAGAAAACACAACACAAAAAGAGAAAACACAACGACATTAACCAAACCGGAAAAGGTAAGTACCCTCGGGCGACATGGTAAACATATACCGGTAGCTCACACCTCAAAGCAGTGTGTTTGTAGCTCACTGGATAAGACTGAGTGCATGGAGTGCGTTTTATTTTTACTGGAGTGACTTCAAACCCAGCTCGATACGATGTTGACAAAAAAATATAGACAGCCATGGAAAAAAGCAAAAAAAAAGAGAAAATATATTTTTTTTCTGAAGATGAATTTCTTCTCAAATTCAGAATATGTTTAGAAATCCTGTAAACTAATTAGAGGTTATTTAAGGTATTAAGAAAGATTATTATTCTACAACACAACTGTTTGAGTGTCATGATGCTACATGCATATAAAAATACATATGTAAATAAATTAATAGGATAAAGTATGTACATTGATCAGACCCTTAGGTCGTTTTCACACATGACCAAGCAGACTCGGTTCGATTGGGGAGCTGAAAGTCGCAACATTGTTGCATTTATCACTTGTTTCGGTTCTGCTTTCACACTGTGATTTCTGAAGCGCACCAAACTTTCTGAGCAGCATCACGTGGTTGAAAGGGGCGCTCGTCGATTGGACAAAGTAGGAGGGGAAATCCCTCATGCTTCGTCACATTATTTTAGTGAATGCTACAACGTTAGTGAATGCAACTGTTCCTATAATGCTATCGTAGCTTGTCAGGGATTGATTCTGTTATTTTTCTAACTTTGACGATCTAACATGTGACAACAGAGCTCAGAGTTTAAGGACTGTGACTGTTGGTAGTTGTGATTTGATTTTGTTTAAATATGCCAAATTGTGAATTTATGGGTTATTGTTGTTCAGACAATTGAGCTAAGCTAGCTAGCAAGTACTAATGTCAGCGGTCACTTGTTTCCATAGCAACAGTAAACATTCACGTAAGGACTAATGAGCTGTAAATAGAGATGTAGAATCAAGCTATATTATGAGATACGTTGTATTTTAGCACAGAATACATGATTTTAGTAAACCTATAGAAAATAATTTGTTTAATTCGCATAATTTACCTTGAATTTATTCGTACGTCCTGTGTTTGGTCCGGTGAGCTTCACACTGCATACGAACCGAACCAGGGTTCACTTGCAAGTGAACTGAGACCCACGTTTTTAGGCGGACCAGAGTTCGCTTGTTTGGTCCGCACCAGAGTTCGGATGAGCTTTCACACCTGCCCAAACGAAGCGGACTATCCGAGGAAACGAATTCTGGTCTGTTTAAAGCGGACCAAACAGCTCTGGTGTGAAAGCGACCTTAGTGTGTTAAAAAAAAAAAAATCCTGATTTCAAGATAAGAGTAGTTGGGCTTGACAAATGTAAGTAGTTCTTTAAACTACATCATTTTACCACAAAATTAGCTGGTATGAAAACAACACCTGTTTATATTGTGAGTACCATGAATTATTTTTTTCATAATTCACTGTAAATGGAATAAATGTACATAATACCATCTCATAGGTAGTGTTTAGGTTGTTCTTTTAATGTCAGTGTTATTTTTGTTATGACAGTAGATGGTGGTATTGATCTTGTGTGATCTTTTTGAGGATGCACATCGGAGAATTTGGAAGGCAAATATTTGTAGGAAAAGGGTTTTAAAATGTGGTTAAAGGTTAAATTGAACAATATTTTATTTACAATAAGATAATCTGATTGCACCTAAACAAACAGTTGTTTTAGCACAGACTGAACCAAACTGTGACATAGAAAAAATAAATGTAATATGATAACTGCAGTGTGAAAAATAAGTCAAAATAGGTCATAAGTCAGTAAAGGAAATACTATACATTCCTGGCTTATTGTTTGTTTTTAACATATTAAATAACTTTAAATATAGTACTAATTTACAGTTAAATTATAATAGAAATAATTGTACTGTGCAGTAAAATAATAATGCAAGATGACATTTATCTTGACAACTTCTGCTAAAGGAAGTGTATCTGGTATGTCTGCGCCAGCTTTGTGTGCAACTGCTGCCCCACCCCCTCCGTTACAGCGCTCCTGATTGGTTGAATTGAATTTTGGATGCACGCTCAGGTGAATCTATAAATAGAGGCCTCCAATTTAACAGACTTGTCTTCTGTTTCAAATGATTCACAAAGGCTTAGTGAGAGAGATTGAGAGGCGATTTTGAGCGAGATTCACAGCTTTTAACAGCTTTTGAGAGCTTTATATAAGCTTTTGATAGCTTTTTTTACTTGACAGGTTTTTAGAGCTTTTATTCCAGGTCTTATTCTCCAGACCGATTTTCTCAGTTCTTCAGAGGACTTATGGTGGATGTAAGTCATTTTCAATTTCACACTATTGAGGTGCAAGGTGTTGAAGTTATTTAGCTCGTTCATTAGCTTTCCATTTCCATGTTTTCATGTTTTCACCCCATAAAAATGTGCGGATAGCCTGTCCTGCAGCAAAGCTATGTTAAACGGCATCATTTGAAATTCGTGTGACGGAGCTGTCCGCTGGATGTGTTTTGTTGTGTCGACTCTAGGCTCACTTAACTATGTGTTATTAAAGTAAATGAAATGGAAGGTAACTCAAATGTTTGTGGTCGTATTCATTTGGTTGCTGTGCAGTTTGAAGGACGTGTATTATAAGATGCTTCATGAAGGAAAATGGCTGGTTTTGTGAATGGACTTTGGTGCAGTGATAGTTGTATTTTTTTCCATATTTAACTCTGTCAATTCTAGTCCTATTTTGAGCAAAACAGACCTGGTGACAAATAATCAACCGACATGCTTATATTTTTGTTTATTTGCTAATGCCAACATGTAGACACGAAGATTGTTATCAATGTGAAGGTGGGCCATCACTGTAGTTTCATCTGTTTCAAGTAGTGTTTCAAGTTCAGTAGCTGAGCTGTATGTTCTTAATATCACCGAACGAATCCGTATAATGTAGAAATCTAACAGTGTCACAGCAGCACAAACTGTGTTTATCACGCTGTCATGGTAACCTCTGTTTGGTGATGCAGAGTCATTTTTCCTGTTTGCTCCAGGTCATATTAACACTTTAAATTGACAATGATGAAGCAACTATGGACACTTTGAATACTTTTTACTTATCGTCTGTTTTGCAGCTCAGAACATTGATTAGAAAATTCATCATCATTTATCACAGAAAATCTTAAATCAGTTACACTAATTTTACGTTGGTTTGGACAAAAACTTAAGTGATCTCCACGTCTCTGTCATCACGGGACAGTGTCACCCGCAAAATACACCAGGCGTGCCTGCGCCGCGTGACGGCTGCGCTGCAGTTTTGTTCCGTCGCTCGCGACTTCAATTTACACCAGCAGCGTCTCAGAAGCGTGTCAGAAGTGGAGTCAGAAGTGGAGCAACAGTGTTGCTTTTTGCATATTGTCAACAGCTCTTAATTATAACAAATTGATCAGTTTGACTGAAGTGTTCGGCTCGCTATCGCTTAACTTTTTTTCCCCTCATGATCGCTTCACTTTGTGCGGAAGAAGAGTCAAATGACGCAACAAACGCCCCTTTTTATGTGAGCGCGCACAGAGTCTGAAGATGAGAGCCTGAGTTAACAAAGCAAGCTGAAAACCACCGTCGTGGTACCAGTTATCTCCAAGAGAGTCTGGCTAGTTTGCAGCATGGCGGCCAACGATCGTGCACCTGTAAGTGTATCCACTTGTTGTAAATCATGACTCTTTATTGAATTATTAGTGATTGGTTTTCCTAAAGTGTGTGGTAGCCCAGTTAGTTAGCAAATTATCTGAAACTTGCGTAGTTGGTATAATTGCACCGTGTAACTGACGCTAACGTAAGAGTAAGATACATGTTAAAGTGTAACGTTACGTTAAGGCACAGCGGCACCCCCCCTCTCCATGCAATTTATTTGCACATCAATATATTTTTTCGAGCAATTAGCTAAGGTTTGATGGTCTCATGTCTGTAATAGCTGCTGGTTTCGACCAGGGTGTCCAGATGTCCCACTTTGAGCGGGACTGCACAATATTTTTAGCACCTTTCCCTCATCCCACGTAATGAGAAGTCAAACCACTGCAAGACAGACACTTTTCTTAATTCTGGCTTTTATTCAGTGGCTGCGAAGACAGTGGTTAAGGTTGTCATCACGGGGCTGTATCTGATACCAGTCTGTTTACATTTCAGTCAAGTGCTGGTGAACCCCTCACTGTCGTTTAGCTCCGCTCACTGGTGGTGCGAGTCAGCTGAGAATACGATATGTAGCTAGCACAATATGTGTGACTCTATGGTTGTATTCTTACTGATACTCAAAGATGATAGCCAGACAGATAAAGGTAGCAGCAGCTGAAATAACCAGGGTTTATCACACTGTGCAGCACTCCCCAGAGGAAAATTTTACTGCTCAAAGCTTGCTCTTCTATAGCTCGGGAGACAAACTTGAGATTCTCATCTCAGCCTCATTTTAGTTTCTATTTGGTTTGAAATGTTTCTCATATGTTTCTCCTAAAATTCACTAGGAGAAATAGGTGAGACAGAAGAATTAGAGGGAGTCATACTTGAGACTTAAGGGAGATAACATTCTAATCTCAATTCAGTGTTTTTAATGGCTCCTTTATTTCTCCTCTGGAAAAGAAAATGAGCAATACTGGAGCTACTATGGAGCTATATGTGAGTCTCGCATGCACATACACGCACACATGCACACACACGCACGCACGCACACGTACACACACGGCACTTATAATAATATCCGGAGACTTCAATCATGTGACCCTCTCCTCCCACCTGACTGGATTCACCATTCTAAACAACACGGATCATCCACTTCATAACATCTTGATGGACCAAAGAAACAACAGTGTGGACGCTCCTCTCTCTTCACTGCAGGACAGAGGGATACAGAAGATCTACCCACAGCCATCAGGCTTTATAATTCTATAGCAAATGGCATATGAGCTGACAGACAAATGAATTTCCCTTTTGGGATGAAGAAAGAAATCTGAATCTGAATCTTTATCTTTATTATTTATCATTAGTATTATTAGTATTGTAAGTATTTCAAGTAGCTGTAATAACGTTAATAACAATAACATTAACAACAAAGTTTAAGACAGTTTAAAGACAGAAAAAGCTTTTATAACACTGATATCATAAAATCCGAACTATAAATGTGCCTCTTTACACAGCAGAACAACAACACAGAACATTGACCTTCAGGCCTTCATGCAGCATTGGCAGCAAACAAGGGCTTTTTTGAACATGGTCATTTCAACAAATGTCTCTCCAATAATTTACGGTGTTGTGGCCCTCATGCGGCATTTGTTTATTAAGGCTTTTTTTACCTTACTTTTTTCAATTGGTGCCCAACCATCCAGGGCACGACAGCGCATGATGTAAGCTGCAAGAATAAAAGAAAGCACAAATTACAAATTGCACAATGTAACGGCTGTTCCCACAACAGTATTAAAAACTTTTTTTTATCCTGATATCTCTATGGTTCACATGAGGAAATTCAGTAAAACTATGAGGACACTGAAACAATCACAACATTAAATGTAGTTATGTGATACACAGGGTTCCAACACTTCAGAAACTATGCCACATTGGGCCAGATAAGGTGATGAATGTGAGAAGGGGCAGAGGAACGAGGGAAAAACAAACTAGAAATAAAAACTAGAATTAGAACAAATTTTGTTTTTTATTTTTTGTGCTTATTACAGGGTACCCGCAGGATTTTCCAACTTAAATTTAAGACTTTTTAAGACCTTTTTTAGACCACTTCCAATGAAATTTAAGACCAACCACGCACCAATTCTGGCATGCATATGAATGAAATAATGCAATATAATGCTGTCAGAATTTTAAAAACAAAAACTATGGCTGTCAAACGATTCAAAAAATTAACTCGATTAATCGCAATACTACTCTGTGATTAATCGCGGTTAAAATACTACATATTAAATATACTAATATTACTTGTATTTTCTTCTATTCTTTCTTATATAGTATTGAAGGATGTAATACTGTTATGCCCTGAGCTCTTAGCTGGACCCAAAAGGCAGGAGTTGTCAAAGCAGTTCAACAAAAGTGTTTATTGCCTCCCACGAGACACAGAAAAAGTGCACAAAACTTAACAAAGAATCCCTGCAGGCTGCGGTGGCTGGAGGCTGGCTGACCACCAGGCTGAAGTCCAAAGTGAGGTGTGGCAGCAAGGCACCAATCTGAAAAAGCACAAAAGAAAAAACAATCAGAACAGGTAGAATGTTCAGAGGACCTAGAAAAAGTAACCTGAACCTGGCGCTACCGAACGTGACGGAATTATCTGGCAGAGTAGTGGAGGCAGAGCCAGTCTTTATGGAGAGGTGAGTAGATGCAAAGTGCCATCAGGTGTGCCCCGCTGCATGCAGCCAGCAAGTAGGTCAGCCACGCCCCCCAGCCACAGCCTGCAGTGCTGAGAGAAAAAGAGAAGTCAAAACATGCAGACACTTTCTAAACACAAACAGAAGTAACAAACTCAGACCATAACAAATACAGTTAATTTATAATAATTTAAGGATGTAATTTTACAGATTGGTGAAAAATAATAACACGTCATAGTTTATTTTTTCACATCAGAACTACATTTTGATTAGTGTATTAAATAAATGCCTGTGTATCCGTCTGCACACCTCAACTTTCATAAACAAGTCACACCCATACAGTTTATGGTCACTTCACTGTGAATGGAGAAGATTGTCCCCCTGAAGCTGCCGTACATCAGACAGGCCACCGTCCGTCATGGGAAACACTCGCGGAGTTACAACTAGTCTGATTGTCACTCTCACAGGGTGGCAGCCGGCACCTTTAAGGATGCACCTTCCCTGTGTTCTGGCATCATTCGTGCACAACCAATAGATTGAATGTCTCTTTGAAATAAGATGGCGCGAGTTCACAGCGGAGGACACGGCAAGGAAGAGGCACCGTCCGTCCTCATGTCCGCGATCTAGTCTGTCAATCTCTGGCAGCGCGTAAAAATCCGCCATATTATAATCCGTATATCCTCACTATGCTGCTTTGCCACTCCCACTCGCCTCGGCATCCTGGTTCGCCGTCTTTGGATACCTATTCCCGGGAGCCGACTGCCGGGTCCGCTGCTTCGGAGGACTGACTGAAGTGGAGGTAACGCCGGCAAGTACCAGAGACGCTGACAGACAGGTCTCACTCTGACAACTTTTAGGAGGCTCGTTTGGGAACGTGGGACTTTTTCTGACTGATTGACTGGAAATGGGGGAAAGAGACTAAAAGAGTGTGACTTTGAAAGGGGGGGGGGGTCGGGGGCTTTAGATTGTTGTTGTGATTGTTTGCACTGTATGTTAATTGCTGCCTGCACTGATTTTGTATAATACACTGGGAGGAAGCTGAATTGTGCTGTGCTGTGTGTTTTGTGGTTATTCATTTTGCTGTGTACAGTGGTTTGGTGTAGGAGTTGGAGGCTCTGCCAACTCCTTTGTAGGGTTGCTGGGTTTTAAGTGGTCAATTTTGTTTTTGTTACTGACCCTCTGACTGACACCCCAGCAGTTTACCAGTGACCGCTACAACTGACACTGTCAAACCAAGAGTTTAACAGTGTTTAACACTCTCGTGTGTTATCAAACCACCGATTGAAGCGAGTTTTACCTTTTCGATCACGGTCAGAGTCGGACGGCTCTTCACCGGGCAGCAGGTGGGATGAAGCTGCATTCAAGACAGAAATACGAGACAACCCCTGTCCCACACTGATTCAGAACGGGACGCGCTCTTTAATCCTGAAATACGGGATGATTCCGTATTTCAGCGGACGGGTGACAACTCAAGTGGACACAGACCACAGACTGTACACACAGACAGACTCTACCTGTCACCTGACACGAATAATCGCACGTTAATTTTTTTTTAATGCGTTATTGTTTCCAGATTAATCTCATGCGTTAACGGGTTATTTTTGACAGCACTACCTAAAACACAATAACTGCATCAGGCATGTAATACATGCATTGCACAAAAGAACCTACAGCCTTGAAAGCTGTTGCAATCTCTGCACTATATTAACATCGGATACAATCATATAATATACATATTGGTGTCTGCCCCAGGCGAGCTGCTGAATATACTAAGTGTTTAGCGCTCTTCATACACGAGTCCAAGGCAGTGTGTCCAATGGTTCCAAGATTGAAACTTTTACGGCACAAACAGCATTGAGGTTCCCACTCATCACCTGGTACAGACTGAACCCAGTTGTATTTAGAGTCATTTAGCCTGTTGAAACAACACTTGCCCATCTTTGACTGACACTGACTAGAAGTTGCTGTGGGAGCAACGACTTCAGTGGGTACGTCACAAGCAATGTTGCCAGATCTTGTGAGAGAAACAAGTAACCGGGCCTCAC
Organism: Lutjanus campechanus; assembly: GCA_027495735.1. NCBI lineage: Eukaryota > Metazoa > Chordata > Actinopteri > Lutjaniformes > Lutjanidae > Lutjanus > Lutjanus campechanus. The sequence goes on along the minus strand of JAJHUR010140510.1, from coordinate 1,485,533 downwards.
ACAAATGACTGAATAACTGACTGTAAATGGGACTCTGTTTCCATGTGATCCTAACTTTGATACAAATTGATTTAAAGTTCTGAATATGAGGCCTGGATGATAAAACATTAGCAATATATATTATCAACAGCAATGAGAAAGAGGGCAATAAAACGTTAATTTCACGTGTAAATGCACAACATGGGAGCAGCTCATCACCAACCTGTAACATCCTTGACAACCGAGCGTGATAAGAGTGACACGTGAACAGCCAATCATCTAACAGACAGTCTCACGTGTGCTCTCTGCCTGGCTCATTGAAACAGCCTATCATATGGACGCTGTGAATGACAGGCAAACAGCTTTGGGTTGTGGAGCCAGCAAGTGGACAGATTTATCCTGCATTTAAATAACATATCGAAAATATCTGTTTGACAACTCATGGCACTGTATCATGTAAGTAAGAAAGGGAAAAAATAAGACCTTTCAGAATGAAATTTAAGAAATTTAAGAAATTTGTGAACATTCAATACCTTTTCTAGGCCTTAATTTACAATCATTAAATTTAAGACTTTTTCTAGTTTTTAAGACCCCGCAGGTACCCTGTTATTAAGGTTGAAAAAGTTGATGGTTGGATGCACGTTGAGCAGTACTTGAGGAAGATGAAGCATTGTTGAAAAACAAAAACTTATGTTGATGTTAAAACTGATTTTCTGGAGCTGCAACTATTAGTTGATTCGTTGTCAAGTAAAGTTATATTATTAATTATTATAAATCTCATATAATCTTATATCACTCATGACACCTTGTACACCATATTTTGAAATATTAGAAATTAAATTAGTTACCATAGCATAAAACCAATGATTTTTCGATCAGACTAATCTAAAAGTGGCAGAGCCATCTGTGCCAAAAGGGAAAAAAAGATCAAGAATATAATTGAATTGCGACCTTAAAAAAAAATCGATTCAAGTATCTGGAGAATCGTGACACCCCTATATGTACAGCGGTAAACGGCGATAGACATCTTAACTTCTATGATCTGTGTCATGAATTACACATGATGTTTGTTAATTTATATTTCAACAAAATGTTACATGATTAAAGAAAAATAGGCATGAAAATAGTGAAGTAAGTGAAACTGGTCAGTAAACCAAATGTCTCATCTTACACAATATGTGTGGCAGTCTGGGAAAACCCGTCGATGTTTGTGGCAAAGAGCCAAAATAGATGGAAAAATGGGATTTCGGCTATTGTAAAGTTATATTTTACAGTTTTTTTTACATTTGTTTACACACTAAAATTAAAATTTTCTCTCTTCACAGTCAAGAGGCAAAACACGTGTCCAGAGTTGCACAACAATAAGCACAGACTCTGCTTCTGCAAAACATTACACACAGTGATTTGCAAAACTCTCCACACATTTTCACACCTTAGACACAGATCAGGATTGTGAGGTTACTCCCTTACATTACAAAGCCCTGGTTTGCCAATGACCACACTAATGAATGAACTGGATAATCACATCCACCAGGTGTGGAAGCACACATGTGCAAAACTGAAAATACAGCAGTCAGGTAGGTGCTAAAAGACAGCAGGTGAGTTCACCTGTCTTCAACAAAAATGGAAGGAGTTAGAAGAAGAAGAGTGAGAATGAGCTCAAAGAGGAGAAGAAGGAGGTAGAGGAAGAGGAAGAGAGAGGAGAAGGAGGTAGAGGAGAAGAAGGAGGTAGAGGAAGAGGTAGAAAGGGATGTATTTTATGCAGTAATTTTTATTTGTCTACACTTTACAATAGTAAGAAAAACGACTATTTTGTTGTGATTTGTTGATTGATATGTTTCTGTAAGTGAGTCTGGTAAGAAATAAATATTTTCAGTCTGCAGCATCAGTGTTGTGCAGTGTTGGTAAGTTTATAGTATTTGTGTACTTTCTCTGTATACCTCAAAGTAATCATGAAGAATGTTGTGGGTTTGTCGATATCTTTTTGTCATCTAAATGATCCCTTACATAAAAATGTCTGGCAAAAAAGTCGAGCACATTATTTCCTAAAATAGCAAAAATGTTTTTTTTAATGTGTGTATGTTTTGGCTGAAGTGTGTATTGTTACGTGCCAGTCAAGGAGAACCAGGACCCAGTTGCAGAGTTCAAACAAAGACAGTTTATTGACAAAAGTTCACAGTAAATGTTTTCAGGAGTCAGTAGTTCAAAAAACAAAGTACAACAGAAAACGCTCACGAAGAGGAAAAGTAGCAACAAAAGAGAAAACAGAAAATCGCCAAAAATGGGAAAAACAACAAATTCAAAGTTCAACTGAAAACAGTGGCAAGGCACCGAAAAACTTACACTAGCTCGAAAAAACGCTGAGAAGCACACGTGGCGAGAGGCAGGAGAACACTGGGAGCGAGAGCATTGAAAACCAAAACATCAGGGAACAATCCGGCACAGGAGACAAAGAGGAAGCGGCTTAAGAAGCCGGCTAATTTTGGCAAAACTAGTTGCAGGTGTGCTGGAAGCCCTGCTCCCAGCGAACGGCTCGCCTCCCGGCACACCTCCTGCAGGCAGAGGGAGAAAGAGGTCAGAACATGCTTTCACGGAAAATGACAAGAAAAACAGGATCACAACAGTGTATGTTTTGACTGAAGTGTGTCATTTTGCAAACAATCAAGGAGTTATGTAAATTAATCCGTGTATCATTCGTTCTTTCTATTTTCAATTGGCAATCAAAAATAAAAAAGTAAAAAAGTGACATATTTTGTTTTTCATTTTTTGATCTAACACAAAAAACAAATAAATGCCTGGTTTTTAATATTTAAATTTTAGGCTCAGATCAAAAATACGAAATGGAAAAACGGGCCACATGACTGAATTTGATTTTAATATTTAATTGGCTGTGTTTACGTGACCCCAGAAATGACTCTGCGTGCGGCAGTTCGGGTAGTGCAGTAGGCAAGGCTACATGGCGGTGCTGGAAGCACACACTGTTTTGATAAAACAGCTTTTCGACAGCGGTTTGACCCACGCCAAAATTTCCTGCACGTTGCAGCAGATGGGTATTCTGCAATGTTCGGAAATGAGCGTCAGAAGATTCTGTGCTTGGCAAAATCTGAGGAGAAAAAGACATTTGTCAGACGCAGAGCTGGAGAGCGCGTTGCTTCGATCTATATATGAGGTAAGTTTTCATTCAGATTTCCACAGCATATTGCAAATATTATATAGCAAACACTACCAGTAAATGTGTAATCTCGTGACAGACGGGACCATCATATGGCCTACCTGTCTACACTGGGGCTGCATGCAGGAGAAGGTCGGGTTGAAAGAACCCTAAGAGAGCTCCATCAGCCATACGGGGTCATCCCTATGTTCCCCGGGTCCTATGTTCCCCGATCACTTTCTATGTGACAGGGGAACATAGGACCATTTTTTAGAAAAAGGGTCCTATGTTCCCCGCTGTTGCCAGTTGATGAACAGACCGGGGAACTGTGATCCCAGCTTTTTCTTAACACTAGGACCGCCAGCATTGTGCTCAGAAGCACACCAAGAACGCATTTTTTTTGTACCAGAAATGATGATAAATAAACAAAATATCACGGCCTAGAGCAGGATTTCAAACTTTTCAATGTCTAAGATCAGTTTACTTGTCGGCTTTTATTTATTTTATTGTGCGCATTTTTATTATTTATTTTTTATCGCTTTACATCTCCCATTATAGTGGATATTTTGCTAAAATACACGCTACAATAATAAATAATACATAGTCTACTATATCATAATATCATGTGCTATATTATTCTTAAGATTTAATTTTCAAGCCGGTAGTGTGTGTTTTCTGGCTCCTATGCGCTACCTGCCAAGCACACCTGGTGCTTTTATGAATCAATTAACGATCACAAATCGCCACAAATTCACGAACTTCTGATCATTAATGCACTTAATACAGAAACTTTCTGCTCTATAATCTGAATGAGACACAACACGATGTCTGCCACCACCTTTGTGTGAAAATACTTCAAAATATTAAACAATGAAGATGCAAACTGTGCGCTGCGCTGGAGGGATAAAATCCGCTGGACTGATGTTTGCTGCAGTGTTTAGAATCTCAGATAAAATTCCAGGTGCAGCTCGAAGCTTCAAGATCACTGGATTTTTATACTTTTATTTATACTTTATTCAAA
>JAJHUR010140510.1:1386443-1479733 GCA_027495735.1 Lutjanus campechanus | reverse complement strand
AAAAAAAAAACACCTCAAATTCCATTCAGGAGCTGCACCTTGCCGTTTGGCCCAGGTAATTGTTGCTACACAGACCTTTTTTTCCAGCACACTGCTGCTAACTCTGCTGTAGCCACCATTATCAAGTTAGCGGTCCTGTGGGATATTGTTCAGCCAGAGGCTTGCTGAACAATGGTTGGGATGATGAAGACACAGCAGGTTCAGGTGGGGACAGAAGGTGTGAAGGAGCAAGTTTCTAACTTGGACACTTAATTTGTAAGTACACATCATCCATAGTGCTAATAATAACAAAATATTCATAGTTCTTGCTGGTTGTTCCAAAACATTCAGGTTCATTACCCTCTTTGCCATTAGAATTTAACAGGTAGCTCACTTCATACTGCAAAATCATATTTTTAGATAATTAAATTAATATAAACATCCAATGACTAGTTCACCATTGACTTAATTTGACGACCACTGGTCGACAAGGAAAATCTTTAGTTGGGGGCAGCCCTAGTTGTTGTGAAAGCCATTTCTCTTCCTGCTCTATGGGATCTATCTGGGTGATGTCTGTCAAGCTATGCGAAGCAGCTGATTAATCACAGTTGTAGAAGTGACCCGAACACCACTGGTGGGCTTCCAGGTCATCACATCAATGAATCAATTCACTGTGTGCTCACACATGAAATAAGACCTAATGAGAAGTGCCTCAACCTCAAACACAGGGCAACAAAGGAAATCACTACTGTCATTCTGATGCTGTTTCTTCTGTAAAGCTGAGCGGGCTGTAGGGAGAAAAAAAAATCTCCTTTCCTTCTCTGAATTTTTTTCCTCCCATTTCCTAACGTGCTGATTATCTCTGTTGGAGCTATTTTCAAATCTGTCTCTGTGACAGAGATGTGATGAATTGAGCGTGAAGTTGCCTGCTTTACAAACTTCTCATGTTCCCTCACCGACCTCTTCTACTGTGCAATCAACAGATCTCCATCACACACACCACGTTTCACCTACATGTGCTGACTGGATAAGTGTTGTGTGCTCTGAGGATGGTTATGACCCTCCCCTCACCCCCACCCCCGACGCAATCTGTACATAAAATTGCAGGCCTCAACCTTTCCCTGCAAGCGGGAATATAATGCATATTGACTTGTTTTGATTGAAGCTGTTTGAGGGACATCTGAGAAAGTTTACTGGTGTATTTTTGTTCACCAGTGACACGTTTGATATTGATGGGCTGGTGCGTGGAGGGTAATAAGTAGCTGGAGAGAGTATGCACTGACAGAACCCATTACCTCTGCTAGAGAATACTTCACATATCCACTCAAATCCAAAAACATGAGGGCATAAATAGGAAAATGCTCATTGGACTCAGTATAGCCGCTGGAAAAGAGAACATTATCCGGGTGTTATATGTCTTTCAAATGAGTCTGTGACATTCTGATGTTTATGCTATTTGCAGGAGAAAGCTGTCAATCAGCAGAAAGCAAGGAGGCATTGTTTAACTTCAGGCTGTTGTTGTAGACTCAGCGAGATCTTTATTCAGAATTGATGATCCATATGTCATAAGTAAATTAAAGAGCAGTGAGCCAAGTTCAGCAGGATTGCAGACAGAGCCTGTGGGGAGCACTGCTCATTAATAATTTGACCCATGACTTTCTCTTCAAAAATGGTGAAGCTTTTTTTAAACATAGCGTTCAGAAAGATACATAAGGGTGACAAATTAAAGGAAAAGGGTGAATAAATTAGTAGAGAAGCTTCACTAATGCAGGGGCATCTCACTGGCATGATTTGAGCCTTCTTTAAGGCATATTATGTAGTATTTCTGCGTATAAAAACGACTATCATACATTTTGTTAAATTGTGCACTTACACTATCTCAAATGTTTCTAACAATGTTCCACCCCAAAGAAATCTGTGATTTTACTTGAGGAAATGGTGCATTTCATTTGGTCGCCTGTCAATGGCATCATATCTCCTTTACTACCACTGACTGCTACAACATCCAGGCAATCACAAGATATGTCAGAATGCAAGGAAGTCAAGGTCGACATGCGTGACTAAACATAGCGTGAATGAAACTTTACCTCGTCTGTGAACATGATTGGTGCCTGAGTCATATCATGAGAGATTTTCATCTGCAATGGTGGCTGTGTAATAAGAAAGACAATTATTTATTGAGAGACCTCTACCAGCAGAAATTACTTTTAATTACTGCTTCTTTTATACATTTTTTTGGTAAAATGATTGTTTTATGGGGTTTTCCATTTAAAACTGACCACCTGATTTGATCAATCAATCAGATTGCTTAAAGCACAGATACACACATCAGCTCTTCTGCGAGGCTGTACAACTTACAGTTACCCATAACAACCCTCCTGCATAGACGTGCAGAAATGTTAATGCCTTAGAGGGAAAATATCACTGCAGATGATACAAAGTTATTCTGAGTGATTATTCTATAATGAAACATTTCCCTTTTCTGGGAATTGTCTATTCTTTTAGTGATGGCAGTGTCGGCCACTGGGCACAAAGGACACTGAATATGATGTTCATAATATGATCTTTGCACCAGATCACCAGATCTCAACCCAACTGGACACACATGGGAGATTTTGGAGCAATGCATTAAACAACACTCACCAAACATCATTCAGAACACCAAATTATGGAAATATTTTTTGGAAGAATGGTGTTTCATCCCTTCAGCTCTTTGAAGTTTTAGTGAGAATCAGCCACAAATATCCAAAGCTTCGACAATGGAGGCCAACATAAGTTATCATATTTTCCTCAAACATACAGTCATTATTTACCTATATAATTTGTTATTATTGTAATCATGAGTCTAATGAGAGATGAGGGTGGGAGTAGAGACAGCCACTGTCTATTCCATTTCTGCCTCCAAAGTCAATTTGACGAGTGTTGAGCACCTGCAAGCACGAGGGTTGAGCCCCATGTTCACGGGACCACATTTGTGCACCCGGAGCAGAAATGCTCCCTCAGGAGAATGATTTTCTGCTCACACATATTGCTCTAATTAAACTCCACAGAGGAGCTCCATGTCTTTTTATCAGTCGTTTTCCTCTTTTTCCTCTCCCTGTTCAAAAAAAATAAATAAAATAAAATAAAAATTCAAATACTGATTTGGACGTTGATTTCCATGGCAACCGTAGAAGCTTTGAAGCATTCAGGTCAGCCCTACCTCCAGCAGCTTGGTGAATCCTATGCCAATGAAGCTGTCCTGGTGGCTCAGTAAGTCTCTTTCTGTTGTTTTTTCCTTTTATTCATAACCAGTCTGTACTTTCTATCTACTGAAATCTCCTGAACAATCATGGTATCAACAGTGCTGACATGTGTAATCATGACAACGTTCCCGTCCCTGATAAATAAGTAATGATACACATATCACCAGTGGTCAGCATCATCTTTAATTAAAGGAGCTCCTAAACATCAACTCCACACCCTGTAGACTGCCTGAGGCAGCTTGATCAGCTAAGTAACGTTTATGATTAAAAGGGAGGTTGCCACAATTTTGAAAAACATTTGCATCCATGAACATGATGGAGGGGTAATGTTCAGAACACACACATCAGATTATTGTAGACAGATTTTGGTCTCTGCATAATTGACCCTTTTCTTCCTCTCTTTCTAAAGGAAAGGGCCAACGGCAGGGTATCCAAGCTTTTCAAGATTGGTAAGTTTAGTGATGAAATGTGAAGAGGAAAATAATTATCCAAACAATACACTAAATCATCAAGAAAGAAAACCTGGTTTGCATGTTAATGACTAGTAGAATAATATTACAGTGAAAGGGACAAGGACTAATTTCATGCTTGTGAAATCTGTTTTTGTGTGGCTTTGCTGTTTACTGGAAGTGAAAAGGGACATTTTGTGAGGTTAGAAAGCACACGACCAAATAAACAAGCACGTATGTTTGCACTAAACAACATCTAAATCTAAACCAGAGCTTACGACAAAAATAGGAAATCCTGAAAGGTTATTTCAGGCTGCAGATTGTTAATGTTTCAAAGGATAATTCTAGGTCCTCTGTTTTTCTGTGTTTCAGTGAAATTTGATGAGTTCTGATGTGGTTTCTGATCAGTGGTGTTTTGAGGAGGAAACTCCCTTGGTGGTTCTTGGCCTCCGCTGAGACTTGGAATGAAGCTCCTAAAAAATTCCAGCACCACAATTATAAGGCAGACACGCAGCAGGTCAGAGAGAGGACAGAAGTGACTGTAATATCCGAAACATGAATCATATTCTCATCACCATAGACACTGAATGGAGGGAGAATATATAAATCACAATTACAAAGTCGGCTACATACAGCGAGTTGTCTCTTTCGGCTTTAAAAATCTGACATCATCCATTTATATTCAAGTTTTCAAAGTTTTGAAAGATAAGTGGCAACAACAAGAGTCCCAAAGAGGCAAAACAATTCTACAATTGCTGGAACATTTGTTAGAAAACTGCAAAATGTGACAAGGGACGCAGGCTTCAGGATCATCTGCCAAATACTGACAAACTGCGTCAACAAAGAGGAACATTGGTCACCAGTTGAAGCTGTGACACAGACTGACACATAACAGAAAACTTGTTAACAAGACAAAAATACCACCTCAAAAAAGCCATGGAACTGAATCAAACTCTCACCTACAACTGCTTTGTGAGCTTCAGAAGCCTGGTACATGGCAGTGTTGCCTATTGAAAACTAATTGTATTTCTGTTTCACAGACAAAGACATAACCTTGTCCAAGAGGCATAAAACATTACATGGTCTAATGATCCATTTTTACTATTTCCCCTCCATGTGGACAGGAAAAGCCAAAGGATACCAACAGCTCACAAAGTCTGTTACCAGCTGTTAAACATGGTGGTGGATATGCAGTGATATAAGCAGTCATGGGAGACATTAGGTGTGGTGATTGCTCTGTACGGTCATATAACAGCCAAGGAATATGATGCCATTTAACTGAAGCACCCTGTGGTGCAAAAATTGTTCTCTTATGACATCCCTGTATTCCAAGAAGGTAGCGCCTCGGTACACACAGTAAAATGAATTGAAAGGTGGTTTCATGAACACTGCAATGACGTCAGATGCTTCCTTGTTCCTCCACAATGACCAGATCTGAATATACAGTAGCTGAACTTTTATTGAATGTCGACATCTAATTTTCAAGCTTTCATCCTGAAAGACTGGAGCCATATGCTGAAAGAAATCTAAGCATGAAAGTTCATTCTTTCTTTTTAAATATTTTTTCATAACAAAAAATGACAGTTAACACAATACCAAAAAGATAAAAACCCAAACCAGAAGAGGCACAGAATATAACAACAGAGATTAAGTTATAACATTATTTATCACAAGGTCTGATGCTGCATTTGAAACAATGTCAGATGTCAGAATCCGACCTCTAAGCGTTCCAGGTGCAACAAGCCAAAAGATAACACAAAACACAGCTGACCATGACAAATTTATGAGTTTCTTTGTTCACAAAAATTGAACCTCCAGTAGTACAGCCTCCTTGCCCACAAATGACACAGTGGAGGAAAAGCAATGCACGAGGTAACAAGAGGCCATACACTTTATTTTAAAGCACAAATACGCTGTTTCAGACAATGTCAGGGTCGAAGTTTTTTGACTTGCTACTGGAAATAGTACAATGAAATGCCACTCAAAGTCAGAGTTCCTACTTGTGAACTTGGGCAAATCCATTTTCGCCGACTTGATGATGAAGCACTTGTCTGACATCACACAACAATGACAGCAACCATAGAAGCCTCAAATAATAGCTACCATCATATAGGAAATCCTGTTCTTCATGTGAATTGATGTCAAAAATACATTGCCAGTTTTATTTAGAGACATAAAATAAAACGTATAATGACAACTGTTACCTCAAGCGTCATTTTTTCTCCTCCATGTCGTTTAAGCAAAGGAGGCTGCACTGCTGAGGGTTCACTTGCCAAAAAAACTAGGTTTGTCAGGGTCAGCCATGTTTTTTGTTCACTTTTGGTATCGTGCATCTGGAATGCTTTGAGTTTGGAAGTTGGAGATTTTAACTTTCATTGCAGATCGAAATATCCTACAATGTTGTCAGGAAAGCTGGATTAATATGTTGAGGTAGATGGATAGAAACATTTCTGACCTAGTAGGAGATCAGAAATTTTTGAGTACCAAGTTGTCTGGAATGCAGGATAAGTTCCAGGGTTCATCAAGTTCATCTGGTTTATCACCATCTGGGAGAATTAGAGCAGTCTGTTCCATCAACAGTAAATCCATAAAGTCTTTACTCCAGTTCTCCATACTGATATAGTTTGGTTTGGATTGTTCCCAGTTTATTAAGATGAACCAGTTGGCTGATAAAAAAGCAGATGCTATAAAACTATGTGCAAGTTTTGTGCAATTTTCATACATTTACAGGGCAAGGTTTGATATCTCAGAAGAAATCACAAGTTTTCAATAATATCAAACCAAAACTGCTTAACAAGAGGACAGTACCACAACAGGTGCATCAGCGTACCTTCTTCACAATAATGCCAAAACAATTTGGACAGTGAACGATAACTTGTCTTGCAGGGTGTTCAGTAGGCCCTATGCATTCATTTCATTTGCGACATCTTGTATCTAACACAATCTGATATTTTAGTCCATTTTTTTAGTGCTGCATCCCATCATCTTGTGTGTGGGTACACCAATGTGATGTTCCCATTGCCATTTAGTTTAGAAGTTGCTGTGAGAGGTCGCTGCATACAATAATAACCTATGGATTGTTGAGATTGTGCCCCTCCTGCCAACAGCTCCCATTAGTTTTCCTTCTAAGTCTCTCTTGTATCCTGTGTCGCTCTTTCCCCTAAGAAAGTAATGATTTATAATAGATTTTATTTGCAGATAAGATCGAAATTCTGACTCTGTCAGCCCAAACCATTTGCAACTCATTGAAAATGACCCTGTTTCCATTTCTGAGCACTTGCCCCACCTTTGTTATGTTGTGCTGCTGCCATCCAGTATTTTCAAGGACTTTGCCACCCACAATGAACAAAGAAATGTTTCATGAAGTTATTCCATTAAAAGCCAAACATTGCTGTAGCATTTTCACTGTTTTGCATGAGAATGATTAACTGTGGATTGTCCATTTTGGCAGTTACTTTGAGGTTATACCATAAAATTGGTAGAGATAAGTCTTTTTTTAAAACTTTGTTTTTATTTATCTAATTTGATCCTTCTTGAATTATATGCTATGTAGCACTGGTGAATATCTGGTAGCCCTGTTTTCCTTGTATTTCACTGATTAAAAGAAATAAAAGCATGGAAGTTCATTCTTGATCTTGGAAATAGTAGTTTGACAAAACAAATCCAACTCAAAGTCAACTTACCATCTTTTTCTGAAATTTTTAACCACATCACATGGAAAAATGCTACAGAAAGGCTGATACTGTAAGTGGACCTAGAGTCAAGATTGGCTTACCAAACTATTTCCAAGTCGACAAGGACAAGAATTCGTAAAGGTGCCATGGATGTCATTAGAGGTGTAACACACAGACGTCATGGTTCAGTTCATACTCAGGTTTAGGAGTCACCATTTGGATCAAGTTTAGCATGCAGCAGGGAAAAAACACAAATGCATAAAGATGTGTGTCTTTTCATCTGGGTGACGCCACCATCCTTGTCATGAGACTTTCATGAAAGGCTTATATTGTTTTTCAATTCTGTAGGAAGTGTTGAACAGCAATTGATAAGAACAAAGACACTACAAAGAAACTGCAGAAGAGAAATTAAATCATGCTGAATTTACTGTCTTCAAAACAACACTGAATTTATTTTCCCTTTTTATTATTTGTGATTTGTTTGAACGCACCATTTCCCAGGTATTTCTTAGGACATGACTATTATTTGATTAGTGAATTTGATTATTACACTTCTTTGAATGGCACAGTGTAGGTCTAATTCTTATTTCTTTCATTTTTCTTTTTTCACAGAGTACTCTCACTTCTAACTTTGCTGATCGCACAAGTTTATATATGTTGATTTCATTCCCCATACTCCCCAATACATCACTGTACAAGCATTTACTTGTTCATTCTCGCTGTCTCATTTAATCAGATTTGGGTTAGAGTCTTGTAAAGGGTTAAGTCTGAATTTTTCCAGTGCATTAGGCCAAATTACCTCATCTCAAATGCAAAATTAGCATACAGATTTCCAGCCTGAATTGCTGGTGGTGCATCATATTCATCATCATCAAAACTGGAGAGTCATGGGTTTAGGTGTCTAATCAGCAGGAACAACAAACATGAAATACTTACCAACAAATAGCAGAATTTCTCTCCAATCAGACAGTTAACAGACCTTCTAATATGCTTTGCATATCACGTCTTGATGATCCACGCAGAGAGCTTGGAGTGCTCCCATAATATGAAGTACACGGACTGCACTCGAACGCTGGGTCTTATTTGTTCGAGGGCCAGAGCGATGCGGACCTTTGCCGTGGTGGGAGGGGTGATAGAAGTGGAGTTGGTCTTAGCGCAAACAAAACTCTCCAAACTGAGATAGAAATGACAGGATCGAGGGGTGGACAGGTGGATGGGTTGGAGGGGTGGAGGGACAGAGGGCTACATTCGCACAGTATTGATTTTTCCTTTTGGTTTTAAAGAGCAGGAGCTTGTCACTGTGGCCGATGAATAGAGCCCCTTTGTATTGCTTTCTACATGCTTGTTCTGACAATGAAGATACCACAAAGCTTTTTTCTTCTTCAATCTCTCGCCTTTTGTCAATAACACAATCGCTCATCGTCTTGGAAAGAAAAGACTACAACGTAATTATGTCCAGAAGCAATACGTGACCTTGAGAGAAGAGTTTCAGCCAGTGGCCAGAGACAGAGCATCTAAATACAACCCCACTTCCAAAATATTTGGGACTTTGTGTAAATTAGACATAAATTAAATCAGAATGCAAAGATCTGCATAACATTTTCAACCTATATTCTATTGAATACACTGCAAAGACAAGATATTTAATGTTCAAACTGATTAATTTTATTTTTTCTTGTTAATATACACTCATTCTGAATTTTATGCCATGTTCCAAAAAAAGTTGGGATAGTTGCATGTTTACCACTGTGATACATCATCCTTTCTTTTAAAAACATTCAGTAAGTGTTTGGGAACTGAGGATGCTGCCTGTTAAAGTTTTGAAAGTGAAATTCTTTCTCATTCTTGGTTGATATACAACTTAAAGTGCTCAACAGTCTGGGGTCTCTGTTGTCATATTTTGTAGTTCATAATGCACCACACATTTTAAATGGGAGACAGGTCTGGACTGCAGAGAGGTCAGTCTAGTACCTTAACTCTCTTACAACGAAGCTACACTGTTTGTAACACACGCAGAATGTGTCTTGGCCTTGTCCAGCTCAAATTAGCAGGGACATCTTGATGGCAACATGCAGTATGTTGCTTCAAAACGTGTATGTACCTTTCAGCATTCACCTTTTGAGGTTAGCGCTGGCAACAATCTGGATGGTCCCATTCCTCTTTAGCACAGAAGTCACAATGTCCAGGATTTCAGAAACAATCTCAAATGTGGGCTCATCAGACCACAGCACACTTTTCCACTTTGCGTCAGTCCATCTCAGATGAGCTCAGGCACAGAGAAGTCCGCAGTGTTTCTCGATGTTGTTGATATTTGGCTTTCTCTTTGAGTGGTAGTTTTAACTTGCATTTGTAGATGCAGCGACAAACTGTGTTTACTGACAACAGTTTTCCAAAGTGTTCCAGAGCATATATAGTATCCTTTATACAATTATGTGGCTTTTTGATGCCGTTTTTAATGTAGTGCGGCATGAGGGGTCAAAGGTCACAGAAATGCATTGTTTTTTCAGATTTTCAATGGATTCTCTTTTAATATTATGGATTGTAGATGGTGAAATCCCTAAATTCTTGGCAATTATATGTTGAGAAACATCGCTCATAAACTGTTGGACTATTTGCCCATGCAGTTTTTCACGAAGTGTGGAACCTCACCTCATCCATGCTTGTGAATGATTGAGCCTGTCGAGGATGCCCAAATCATACCCAATCATGATACAATCAGCTGTTACCAATCGATCTGTTTACCTTTTGAATGTTCCTAACAGATGTTTTTTGAGCTGTCCACAACTTGGAGATGACAAGGATTTGCAAATTATTGTATTATATTTTCATTTATGGTTTACACAGTGTCCCAACTTGTACAACTTAACTTTTTAAAACTGTTAAGTTGGAGTCTAGGAACAGAGCTTTTAATAGGTCCCTCAACTGTGTCTTGCACAACATCTGTGGATTAGAGCAACTTCCCTCAATGAGCAGGCTGTCGGCTTAAGACAGTGAAACAGATAAAGAGGTTCCCATGAAAGTGGACACAGAGGACCAGTGTGGTAACTGTTGTCATCTCGTATGGCGCTCTGTTCCACCCAGCTATCATCCGTAGGGTCAACAGCTGGTAAATGTTTAGCAGGCCAAACCCCAACTGAGCCCCGTTGGCTTGCAGATGCTGTTGAGAAAACTTAAAATTCACACCTCGTAAAGAGAGGAGGCAGATGTTTGCATATTAATAGAGACGGGATATGGAGGGTGTCTGGTACAGGGAGGCTTTACAGCTGCTCCATTACAGTGAATGGTGTACAGTATATGCCACAGATGGACGTACTCTTGTCTCATCTCCGGAGCATTTTGATCTGGATGCCTTTACATTCCAAATGTAAAGGCATTCTCAAATATCTGCACTGCAGTACAGGACACATCTTATTAACAGTATCTGTAACTGTAAATTTATTTACAGTAAGTACAGTATTTACAGATGGTTTTCCTTCCATTTACATTTTTTAAGAGTATATGCTTTCAACAACATTTAAGGAAACAATACACTTGTTGCTCCTCTATGTTTATTACCCAGCTGTAGTTACTTGTTACAGATTGAGGCTTTATATGCAAAACACTTGTAAAAATCTGTTGCGATGTCAGATTTTAAAATACCATCAGGTAGGCTTGGGCATTTGTATATCTTCTATTGTTCATTCTATTGTCACTTTTTTCAGTCATGATACTAAATAAAACCTGGTGGAGATGCAATTCTTTGGTGGTTGGCATGAAAACCACTCGTGTTCTTACCTGCTATTTCAAGGCCATCCTCTAGCAAGCCTCCCATTTAGTTGTGTGGATAACACTTTATAATATTCATCATTAATTAATGGTAAATCAATAGTTAATTAAACTTAAGTTAACAGTTATTTCACTGTTTGCAAACTATTTAATGATAATTATAGTTACTATTAGTAACGCTATAATTCATGTCATTTAATCACATGTTAGTGTAATATAAATTACTTTATAAATTATACATATTGTATCACAGTAGATAGGAGATGATCACAATTACATTCTGATCAAATTAGCAGACTAGCAATGTATTGTTATACATTATTAGAATGTTTTATACACTATATTAAGGGTGGCTGGGGCAGGGCTTTTCTGTGCGGAGCTTGCATGTTCTCCTCATGTCCATGTGGGTTCTCTCGCAGTCCAAAAGACATGCAGCATAATTGGTGACTCTTAATTGCCCATAGGTGTGAATGTGAGTGTGAATGGTTGTCTGTCTCTGTGTGTCAGCCCTGCGATGAACTGGGGATTTGTCCAGGGTGTACTCCGCCTCTCGCCCAATGTCAGCTGGGGTAGGTAGGTTCCAGCCCCCCCCGCGACCCTTCAAGGATAAGCGGTTATGGACAATGAATGAATCAATGAACATTATATTAAGTATTTGTTGATTACCAAATTGTTTGTAAATCATTAAATAGACCAGACGTGTTACAAAAATTTTTTGGATGACAATCACAAAGTTGCAACTGATGTCACCACAACCAGGCAACCCACAACCAGATTCAAGGCCGTGTCAGAGAGAGACATGAGAGTCAAAATGTTAACCGACAGACCATTCATACTTTGAAACATAAATGCTATCAGGTATGATGTACACACTAGCACAGGAATGGACAAGGTGCATTAACAGCAATGGAGACTGAGTGTAAAGCAGCCTACAGATGACAGCAAAGTCTCAGCTGGAATGTTATCATTAAAAGTACAGTAGAGAAATGACAGTAGATAGTTAACAGTTCATCAAAATTTTAAACATTTACATAACTTAGCACACAATGTGAAGCTACTGTTACGTCACATATGGAGCACATGTATCTGTTTATTAATTGAACTAAAGCTAATTCAAGACCATCTTCATCCTCTTTCTCTGCTGTGGTTAGCTGTCCCATTCTCAAGGGTTTGAAGCAAACAAACAGTTACACGCACTGACGAAAGGAAAAATACATTTGATGGAGCAAACACAGGCTGTTTCATGTTATATTCTAGTTTCAAATGTAAATCACACATTTCGGGAATAAGTAGCAGATTATCACAGCAGAATGATTGATTTTATATAGTACATTTACATTTTAATACATTTTGTCCCGTGGCCAAATAAATAAATAAATAGTCAATATGTTAATCAGCACAAGCCTAAGGTGGAGTTCCAAGAAACTGTCAAAAGTAATATTTCATTTATTGCTTCTTTAGTTCATTTTATTAATATGAATATTATCGTGCTGAGGCAGAATCTTCAGTGGAAGGCTTTTACTTTTAATTGAGTATTGTTCTATTGCTGCACTGATACAACTGCTGAAGTAAAGGATGTGACTGCTCCTGGTTGATAATATAACTCTATATGTAGGTAGAGGAATGACTGTTTATATCTACATCAAAATCAGCTGCCTCAAAGTGTTTCCAGGCATTTACAAAAGGCACAAAGGCCTATTGTCAAAAGGTGTGCTGTGAATGTCATGTCTCACAAAATGACAATGAAGAATTGTCTGTCTTAGAGGTGGACGTGGAACAATGGTGCATGGAGGTGTTTCTGAATGCAACACACTATATCAAACACAGATCTATTGATTTGTTCATTCAACAGCTTCACTAGGCCATAAATCTCACTTCACAGTCACACCAACCACAAGGGCAATCTGTTATTCTCAGAGTCTAGGCTTGATTACTTAAAAACGTAAATGGGATGTGCACTATAATGTCATTCAGGGAATTTTTCAGAAATGACTCTGAATGGTAGTTTTTGCAATGATAGTGTGCAGTGGTAATTTGAACTGCAATCAGCATCCACTAAGTGCTACAGTCAGGAACAAAATCAGTGAAAATCAACCAAATCACACTTTCTCATGCCTCCATCCAGAATGCAAATTGCCACATATGAAGAAAAGGGGGGGGAAGTGAAAGCAAAATTAGCCATTGTGGGTAGATAGATGGTGTGGCGGCTGGCGTCTATTACTCGAGTTTGTCCTCCTGCTGAGTACACACTCACTGAGGGAAATATCACACAGCAAACATGGACTGATGGCAGTGGGCCCACCATCCCTAGAAGTTGAAAGCATTAAAAGTCTGAGGTTACAGGCTAATAACCGTGCAGCTTCTTTGCTAGTCAACCATCAACAAGTCAACCAGTCAACAGGATTAAGAGGAGATGAGATATTAGTGTTTGATGTTTAAACGTTTCCAATGCATTAAGCCTAATGGCTTTACTTCTAATACAAGATTTGCATAGGAATTACCAGTTTGAATTGGTTATCACACAGTATGTGGTCCAGTGATGGCCTCATGATTGCTGGTGCAATGTAGAGAGGAAGAATTAGAAATGAAAGGAAACTTCAAATTAGATTTAAAAAGAAGGTAAATAAATCAGCAAGAGCAACGGGAGGAGAAAAAAAGATAATCAACAGATATAAACATAGTTAGACCCGACCTCAGGGGGCTTCTCTGCACTCTGTGTTTCCTGGAAATAGTGGAGAATGAGGGAGCTGTCGTTGTGCAAGGGTGGGGAGTGTAATGCAGTGTGTATTTTATCTCTGATTAAACATCATGATTGGTAGTCCAGGTATGACATCTAAATAACCATTAATGTCTTCTGAAGAGAATATTCTTATCTTTATTTATAGTAATTTAACTGAGGTAAACACTGACACTAAAAATGTTTTAAGCTGTGTTTTAAGTGGAAATTATTTCATATTATAGCTTTTGTTTCTAGTAAAATTTAAATTGTCAAAAAAGCAAAAATCATTGTCATATTGTGCAATTGTGAATGCAAAAGTGAGTCTGGTCATCCAACTAGGGAGTTGGAGCCATAGATTGTATATTAAATTGGTTGAAATGCTATTTAATAAACAGTGTATGGCGAGGACCTCTGCAGCAGCAGATGTTCAACAGCTGCTGACATGAATGTTACATATAAGCCATTATGATGTATGAAATTGCATTTGGCTAAAAGACTGTCAATTTATGAATTTATGTATTATGAAATGTAGAACTATGGTGGGAGAGGAGGGGAGGGCACTGGTCTCCACAGGGGTGGCAGTGGGGGCGGTTGACCTTTCATGGTCGTAGTGAGGTAGTTACACATTAATATTATGTTTACTGTTGCAATTAATTTGTTCTACCCCAATTGAAATAAAAACAATTGGTCTGTGGTTGAAGCGAGTTGTTTCCCCCCACCAGACTCAGAGAAATATTATATTTTAATAATATTTTGATTGGAATTAAATCAAAATTTAAGGTTTCAACCAAGCTATAAATGTAATTTGAGAAAAACTAATGAAATTCAGGTGTAACAAATTAGAGTAGGTTTTTTTTTAGTTAGTTTTGAAGTACTCTTTTTTTTCAGTGTAATAACAATAGGTCAATTTTTATATATAAATATTAGAGCTGGGGCAGTCGTGGCGGTTCAGTATTACTAGTCTTTTCTTTTTTATCCTCTCCTAGATAATCCACAGATATAAACATAGTTAGACCTGACCTCAGGGAGCTTCTCTGCACTCTATATTTCTTGGAAATAGTGGAGAATGATGAGGGAGCTGTCATTGTGCCAGGCTGGGGAATGTAATGCAGTGTGTATTTAATCTGTGATTAAACATCATGGCTGGTAGTCCAGGCACGTTGACTGTGTCACAGCTACCGTTTCATACTCTGCTCACTTTGCCTGCCTTGAAAAAGGACTGTTTCATTCGGCACATTTGAGCGCAATTGGGTAGATTTGGGAGCAGGCACGGCCCCCCAGGGTCGCAGCCGCATTCGAGGGAGGGGTGATGGCTGGATCGCTGCCGCCCCCCCCTCACCACCTCTCCAACCCTCTTTTCCTGGGGGAAAGAAAGAGAAAGGGCTCGGGAAAAGACCCTCTTTTTTCCTTTTTTCAGAGCTGTGAGGGAGAAAGCGTGAGAACAGTCACTGCAGGGCTTCAGGAACATTGTATCTGTCTGTAGGATGAAAAGCCTGGCAAGAGAATGAGAGAATGAGGGGCCTTTTTTTTTTTAACCAGAGCCCGGCTCAATGAGAGGGGGGAAGGGATAAAGTGAAAGAGTTCACTACTTCCCACTAAATTAGATTAAGGTGAGTATTGATTGGGTAATAAATGCCAGTAGGCCTCTACTACAGCACCATCTACAACAGGAGCTGTTTCAGCGTTTCTTGAAGATAATGGAAGTGGTAATGAAAGTACACGACAACTATCTTATTACAGCACATTTACACCAATGTATCACACACCAGTAAAACAAAAGAAGGCAGGAAATGGCCCAAAAGGAATTAGAGTTGCCATACAGGGAACACCCATGGGCTCTCAGTTCAAGGCGTCTCTGCCCGAAGGACTGAAAAGTACAACACTGAGATAAGTCAAAGCGGCGATGTAAGCAAACTTGCTGCCTCAGCAGCCGAGCAGATATGTTGCCGATAATGGTGACTCGCTGCTTTCAGGTCCTGATGCCAAAACCCAAGCCAAGACTTGTGTTTTGTGCCCTCACGGCAAGAACTCTAGGACTCTCCATTAATCTGTGCTTAAGCTGCCTGGCTTCAAAAACAGATGCTTGAGGAGGATAAGGCAACTCAGTAGGAGAAGGCACCTAAGCCTTGGTTGGATAAGGAAAAAAATTGGCAGGTTTACAGTGTACCATATCTGCTAGATGGGGAAATTGTGTTTTGTTATCATCCCAACCTTGTCTGTATGGGAACGGCAGGTGCTACTCCAGGTGTCACCATCATTTCATATAGATATTGTAACATGTTGTTGACTTTTCGTAATCATCAATGAAAAAAACAACAACTGGCACACCTGACAGATTTAAAAGAATATAACTGGCAAATTACCAGACTATTTTTAAAAATGTTGCTAAACTATCAATAACAGGATGGCAGTCGCTCCAATTTAGAGCCTGACTGATATTATTGGCACGATATTGGCCTATCACAGCTATATCAATCTATATCGGTACTGGCGCATGTTAGCCATTATTCTCTAATATGAAAACTTTAATTCAGACTGTTTTTTGTTCGATTTGTTTTCTCCTCCTCCTCTGCCAAGGAGTAAGTTAAGTTACTGAGTTATTTATTCACAAAACCTAACATAATTTTCTCAGGTCAGTCTGCTTCTATATCATTGTATAGTTGCATAGTTTGCTTAATTGTGTCTCCCAACAGCTGCCGTTTTCCTTCCAAAATGGGTCCTTTTAAGGATATTAATATAAAAATGGTGCTACAGATCACACCAAATGTGCTGACAGAAATGTCAAGGATGTCAGTGTCGATTTTGGCCAATTTTATATATGTTGGAGGTGAAGCAAGTCCATGAAATGCAAAAGTAGAACCAGGGCAAGCTTTTTCTCCAAAGCCCTATGTTTTACTTGCTTTAACAAACCTTAACCATATAGGTGCAAGATTAATTGTTTCAGGCATTCATTAAGCAGGTTTTGTGATGAAAATAATCCTTAGTCACAGCCCTAACTGACGACTTTTATTTGACGACAAGGCAGTAAACCGTCCACTGCTCCTCAATCAGCTGCTACTTGTGGCTGCTGCTTCTGTGTGTTGTTGTTGCTCCTGTTAATATCTTCTGCTTCTTTACCAGCTGCGTACACCTGAACATGGTCAAGGTCAAGGGAACTTGATAAACAGCTAGGATCATCTCATCAATGGATCAACACATTTTTTCTCTGGAAGACGACAGGCTCCTGTGCACAGTTGTGTCGCCAATAGAGCGCTGAGAGTAAGGCAATCTGTGGAGATCATGTGATAATGTATGGGTCATATGACAGATGTAGGAGGCCTGATCAATAGATGTCTTCATGCTTTCACTTTAAGTGCATCATTTATAATTCAGCAGGTTTATGTTTGTATATTGTATTGAATATCCAGTGAATGGGATTGATGCCCTGTTGTGCATCTCCTCGTAATGAAAATGTCCAACTCCTCAGTGTGAGTGTGAAGACTTCTTTTTTTTTGCTCTGCCATCAAGTGTTACATCATTGTTTCCCCTGATTGAGTGGAGCATGCATCGTGGCCTTGCACCTCAGTCATTGTAAGCATTTGCATTTTATGTTTTTGTCCCCCCTAGTAATCAGTATCTCAGGGATCTGCTTAATGGTCTGAGACAGTTTAGTCAACAGATCCCATGATAAACAGCCTATTTTTGCCCAGTCGCTAGATTATGTTTTCAGGGAGCAGTGCATCAGCATTCAACAATATGTTATTTCTGCCTGTGTGGAATTGCGCTGGCGACTCCGAGCATTTAATAAAAACTCGATAAAAAATGATGCTGGTCACAGCACAGAAGGCAGAGCTGCTAAATCTCTGCTAAAGCGTATTCAAATCCACCCCTGTGCTCGCCTGTCTTGCCATCATGAAAACACTATTATGTTTAGTCATTGAATTTTATGATTACGCATAACAACTCACCAGATAGGAAAATATAACAACAGACAGCAAACCCAATTACTGTAGCCCGACACCTAAGTTTGTTTGCTTTAATTTATAGGCTGGCTGGACTGATCACTTGCTGGTGACAGTGGAGCATGAGAAGCCAGCGGGTGATTTATGCAGTCATATTTGTAGTCAAATGACAGGGTGGGGTGATGGGGGTTTATTCATATCTCTGACCAGACTCCTTTGTCTCTTCCCTCTTGTATACATAAACTACTGGCCTCACAGTTTAGATAGTGGGGGTGTCAGATACGCTTATGGAGATGTTTTCCTGTTAAAGCCAATAGCTGGGGGCTTTACCTCCATGTGGAAATAATTTTACCTTTTTCACTTTCAGATAAGAGCTCAAATTAGCCGCTTCTGCCAACAGCAGTTTGGTCTTTAGTACAGCTGGCTAATCTTGTCTCTTGTCAGGGAAAGTAGAAGTTGAGCCCTAGGGATAGCAGAGCTTTAACCTCAAGGGCAGCAACCCTTTTTTGGGTTTGGGTTGCATATCACAGCGGATTAAATTGTGTCTGATATCATTGCAGAATTTGGTCTCACACTTAAATTAGATGCTCGCAATCACAGCTCCGACACATTCCCGGTGCTGCCCGGTGGCTCCTCACGAGCCATTTGCACTCCTAAAACGGGTTTCAGGGGCTGATGTAGCGGCAGGTCGAGGGTGTGTGATACGTGATGAGCAAGGGGAAAAAAGTGCCGTGGAATTCAGCACTTCCCTCAATACTCTAGTCGTCATACAAAGGACCTTCTGCACGTCGAGTCGAGACACTCATGCACACACACATTCAGCACACACGCCCACAGAGGCTCCCAATGGAATGTGCGACCCTTAACCCTGATACTTCCAGACAGTAATTAAAGGCAGACAGTGTATTATGTGACAGTGTGCAGTTGGTCAGATGGAGATGGAGAGACACGGAGTAAGGGGACCTTGGGGACCGATGCATGTCCAAAATAGACCTTGGAGATTAGGGGCCATGCTGAAAAGCACCCGCACTTGTGCAGGAATGTCACAGCTTGCCATGATTTTGTATCAAGGCTGCCAGCATCCCTTTCAATAATGACTAAATTCCTGTGACCGTGAAGGTTAACAGGCGACTCCTACTCTCCAGCCCCTCCCGAGGAATGCATTACATTCCTATGGATTCATCTCAATTGGCTTTGGAGGCAAGTTTGGTCAAGGATCAAGAATAACATGTGTGGAAGCTGTCAGTGACACGAATTTTATACAGCAGGCAAAGCTATAATATGTAACGTTTCTGTGTTCAGCAGACACATATTATATATTTTGTTGAACATGGATTCTGAGTCACATCAGATCATGACTTTCATCAGCTATGGTGGGTTTTTAAATGTAAAGATAACAACTCCCATGATCCAATGCCACTTCATGACTTCATTAAACTACATCTTTTGTTATTGTTTTAATGTGAGAGACCCCTGGCAGCAGAATTTACATATTGTATGTTATAAAAATTTGACTAATCTTATTGAGTTTTTCAACTAAAATAAGTGCATATACGCAATTTTCACAAGCACAGCTAAACCTGCTAAAAATAGGTGTTGATTCCTTTCCCCTTTTGTGTGTTTTTTCTGATGTGTGCCTTGAAGTTTCATGTCTGTGCTGGAGAGGAGAAAGAAAAATGTTTTTTTAAAGTGTCTGTGTGTTCAGCTCTCAGTACTTCTGTGGCTTCGAACTGAACCTCTGTGATTTGAAGTTTAGTTTATCTCCCGTATCCCTGTTTATACACTCAGGTATCTATTTTATTTTACCATTTCATGTTCAATTTCAGCTGTATCGGAGTCTTGTAAAGGTACTGCTAATGAAAACCTGACATTTCTGACTCAAGACGAGCCTGTATCAGCTAAATACACAACACACTGACACACTGAATGAAATCAAGCCAGCACATGTGTATGGAAAAGAGGCAAACGAGTTGCAGTAGTTACTGATTGGGCCCAAAAGGGGCAAAAATTAGCACGTCCACCTGAGCATGTTTCCGTCACTGCTGGTTGGAGCTGGACCACTGTAGAATCATTGAACCCAGTAATGAATGATGAATGTCCACTTATCCACTGAGGGGAAAAAAATATATATATGTATTAGTGGGTGTTAGTAGGACTGGGTGATATAGCCGGAAAATCAATTATGATAAACTGTTTCATTTCAGTTATTATCGATAATTACTGATCATTTTAAATGTCCTCTTTTTAATAAAGACCAAAAAAAAAAAGGTTAAATTTAACCACATTATTCTGAATTTAACTGCCTTACTTTGAATTTAAGTACTTTATTTATCAAGGCACACAGGTAATAGACTTAATAGAATAAAATCTACTATGTGTCAGTGGTGCAACTAAATAAACCCACCTGTTAAATAAATGGCTGTTTGCATGTCACTTGTAACACGCTCAATTATCAAGGGATATGATAGGCTCCTTATGAGCCGGGGCGTATTCTTTCATATGTACATATGTATATGGAGGTTTGAATTAAATTTTTTTAAGCAAAAATATTGAACATTTTATTGAACAGTTGTATTACTGCTATTTATGATATGTCTGTTGCTATTGATGCTGTGTCCT
Organism: Lutjanus campechanus; assembly: GCA_027495735.1. Lineage (NCBI taxonomy): Eukaryota > Metazoa > Chordata > Actinopteri > Lutjaniformes > Lutjanidae > Lutjanus > Lutjanus campechanus. Next base: position 1,459,342 of record JAJHUR010140510.1, on the reverse strand, counting down.
GTGCTAGTGAATTTCTTGTCTAGTGTAAAAGGGTCCTGAGCTGTCTTTTTAAAAATATTTTCCTTTCGTATTTGTCCAGGAGATGTATATGTACTGTAAGTCAACTTGTTTATTATTTTTTCTGATTGTCTAAGAGAAGTAGTGCACAGTCTTTATTGCCCCAGTTACACAACAGAGGTGGGAACTCCAAGTAGAACATTTCTGACCATTAGGTCACCCACTGCTGTGTGAGACAATGAGCTTCATTACAACAAAGTGCGTTGTTATATCTGTCACTGCTCCTTTGACTCGCGTTTGCCAGTGAGCATTATTAAAACTCACAGCTGGGCATTTTATCATCTGTTTGGCAGACAAGGAGTCATTTTCAGGCGCATTGTTTCAGAGGGAAAAATGACGTGTGGCTCCTGTTGGAGGATAATACAGAACGGAATTGTATTGGCACAAGAGAGTGTGTGGTTAACTTCTGAGTCATGCTGCAGATTTGGAGGATTAGCGCAAGAACAATGAGAATCTTTCAGGGACTGAGATAAGCATATTGTGAAAATAGATGGGCAGTGATGATGCCAGAAACTTTTTTGGGGGATTGACAGATATGAGACTAAGATATGGTCTTAGAATTCGTCTGATGTGAAAAATTAATTAAACACTGAATGTGTAAAAGCGCTCTGAAGAGGAAAGCGTCTATTGGAACAATCTGATACAACATCATAGCATTTGTAATTAAAGAAGAAGCCAGTAACGTTTCCTTTTTATGACACTCATCATGTGCAATAACAGTATCGACCAGGGGTGTCAAGTGTAAGGCCTGTGGACCAGAACTGGCCCATGAAAGTGTCTAATCCAGCTCACTGGATGACTTTGCAAAGTGTATAGAGTGGCAGAGCAGTCATTAATTCCATGCCAGAATACAGAACTGTGTGCATGTGTAATGACAGTAGAGTGACTGAATGTGGAACTGAGATATTGTTGAAATTGCACTTATTTTAATTTTCTTTGCATTTTATTGCAAGACATCTCAGGCTGGTCACCATCTGTTTGTTGAATGGATGGTTCATTAAAGCTGCTGAAAGAAGCTGTAATATATTGTTGGTGTTGGAGGTTCCTGTGGACAAAAGCAGTGGTGTTTTCACCTTAAAAGCCACAAAATATAACATTAAAAATCAAAATATCTAAATAAAAATCTCCTCATTTCACCAAGAATCTGACCCAGTGGCAGCCATTAAGAATAATTATATAGAAGCAGCCAATCTTCTGTTGGATGGTCTCATTTGCTTATGTAGGTCATATAGAGGCATCAGTATTAAACCGAGACTGTTTTTTACCAGCTTTAAACTCATTGTAGTGGCTTTAGTTTATTTATAGGAAGAGATGAAAGTAAGTCATTAAAACTGCTCAAAGTACTGCAATTAAGTCATTTTTTGCTTTTTTACTTTTATTTTATTTTTTTTCCAACTCTGTAATGTTACTCATATTTAACTATGCATTACATTATGTAATCTTCTTAGATACTTTTAAATCATAATTCAGTACTGAGTACAGTTTGAATAAATATCCAAACCTTTCAGCAGCATTTTTAGGGCTGTATTATTGATGAATCTGATTATTATTTTCACAGTTAATCGATGAGTCTGTAAAACATCAAAAAATCAATTTCCCAGAGCCCAGAGTGACACCATCAGATTGTTTCTTTTGTCCAGCCAACAGTTGAAAAGCCAAAGACCTTCATTTACTGTCATATATGACACAGAAAAACAGCAAATCCTTAAATGTAAGGAGCTAGAACCAGCAAATGTTTGATATTTTTGAATCAAAAATTAGTCAGTTGACTTCTCTCAGTAGTTTTTGAGGAGATTACTTTGTACTTTTACTTCAGTATTTTTAAACATCAGTAGTTTTACTTCCACTCATTCCACCACTGTTTATAGGTTATTATGCACTTTTCACTGGTCCAGCCCACTTGAGATCAAATTGGGCTATATGTGGCACCTGAACGAAAATGACACCCCTGGTAAAGACACTGCATTATTCAAGTTCAGCTTAAATTAGACTTTGAGCAGTCTGCTTGTCTTCAGTGCACCGTGCACAGTCTGCAGTAAAATACATCATCTGCAGGTTGCTACCTGGGAAATGATATTCATTACGCGTGAGCTCTTCCTGGCACCAAATACATCTCTGTGTCTCACAAATTAACTGAGCGCCAGCCTACAGACTTGTTTTGACGCAATTTGTCATGCCAGCTTCATTTGCCCTGTTTAAAGCAGCAATTAGAAATTGGCTGCATTGGCGAGGCCCTGGGGTAAGTCACACAGATACAGTTCTCGACCTTCGCACCCGCTGATACTCTGTTGCCAGTGGCCTCGTTGATGATCAAGAGCGTTACATTTTTACACCCTGAAGGACGCTCAACATGTTAGTCCCTTAGGTGTAATCCAGTGATGCATTCTGCTTCATTACCATTTCAAAATGCAGAATTACCTGTCAGAGCTCTATTGGGAGACTGTGTTGCCAGCACTCCCACACCCACAGTAACAAAGGGTACTGCCTCTTAACACATAGATTGTCATTAAACGAAACTGGAGCTATTTGTAGGTTCATTAATTACACCCTTTCACACACCACTTCCCTTTCCCCGGAACAAAGGGAAGGTGAACGAGGACTTCCATTTTTGCTGTACATCAATGTCAGATTACAGCCGTCCTGGCTTCAACTAGCTTCTCTCAGTCGCTCCGTGTGCCCTAGAGATATGCGATTAATTATAATGAAGTGGGGGAAAAAAGTGACATTGATGTCGGCGTGTATACACTGTCACCTTAAACTTTATGCAAGACTCATGGCCGTGAAATTGGAGGAACTCGCACAGAATTTTTATGATCGTCACATGTCTTGTCCTGAGTCCCTGATTTCACGTCTCATTCAGCGAGGGGAGGTCTGAGATGTCGTTCAAACTGTCGTCCATTTGCTCCAGACGGCTGAATGTTCCACTGCAATTAGCTTGGAGGGTGATATTAGTCTTGAGTCATCATCCCGGTATTGTCTAGCTCTAATGAGTAACTGGAACATGTCTGGTTGTTTGCCATGGAATGTGATACTTTGCTGTACATTAGGCACTCCAGAAGATAAAAGACTGTACAGTAAAGCTGGAGGAAAATAGGGGAGGATAGCATTTCCCACTTTTCATAAACATAAGCTAATGAGCCACTGAGAGTTGGCCAGCAAACATCAACCTCTGTGCTTTATGTTTGTGTTGATATTGAGTGTGTGCAGCTTATGTTACAGTAGGAAATATTTAGTTTACTATTCAAAAAAGGCGGTTTAGAGTTCTTAAAGCAATAAATATGTGGTCTGAGTTTGTGACACCACAGAAAAATATGTTATTAACCACCCAGCCAAATTTTAATGATTAAAAAAGTTACCAAGTATAGAATGAATTCACAGAAAACAAGCAGTTTTTGCTGGTTTTAAATGCTAGGATCTCTGCTGGCGCTCTCTCAAGTATCAAATGCCACTACAACCTGAAAAATCACTGCTCCGCCTTGCAGCTTTATTGGACTGGTACAGACATTCATGTTCCAGGCACAAAGGCCAAAATCCAATTCAAAGCCAGAGGACAGTGAGCTACCCGAGAATCAGCTGGATCCTTCAAGGCCTTTGAACCCCAGACCAGATTTTTCATGCAATGAATTTGCACGTTAATATTATTTGTTAAAACTGTATGCATATTGTGCAAGCTTTCAATCAATGACAGAATTTAACTGAACAGTATTTCAGCTTTTATTTTCGGTCAATTTTTCCATGTTTTGGTTTCCAACGTGTGCACACTGGACCAATTCAACTGCATATTGTTGACAATGTCACATCCAAAACAGTCAACGTGATGGACCGCTTGTTTCACATTTGACAGTATATGATGAAAGGAAAAGAAAATGCTGAGACGATGATTTCTTATTCTTATATTCCTCCAAAGGCTCCTTGGCCCTGGGGAAAGTTCCTGTGGTAGAAGTGCAACTGAAGAATGTACAGTAGAGAAGAATAACAAATGAGCTACAATACGGAAACTGTCTTTGATTAAAGTTCCAAGCAGGCTACCTCTGTTTTGTCGAAGAGTGTGAATGAACCAAATATGCAATCTGCACAGCTGGAACTGTCTACAATTTACGATTTACAATTTACAGTGTCATTTAGCAGATGCTTTTATCCAAAGTTACGCACATCTTACAAATCCCATCATACATGAATTACCTGCGGCTGCTCTGGATGAGTCCTATGTCTGAAATAATTCCTCTCCTTTTTCAAACTTAGTGCCATTTTGAAATATATTGAGAGGCAACTGTGGTACATTTTCAGCTCCTGAGGTTTTCCAAATTCTCCAATATTTTTTTGTATGGGATGTACCCAGGTATGTTGTTTTTATCAAGCAAAACTAGCAACAGGTCATCATCATTTGATATTGAATCCATCTTTTTTGCAGTGGTACAAAATTGTGCTGTTCTTGAGGTGAATGGTCAGACATGTTGAAATTTCTCCTCCCTAATTATTTTGTCAATACGCGTCAGTGTTGGTTTGTAAAGGCCTCTAATCAGGATGTTTTTTGTTTTTTTTCTTCTGTGTCGGGTTGTCAGAAATGAAGAGAGTACTAACTGCTGAGCTGATTTGGATTACAAGGTACGTCTGTGACTGACAAACCATTCCTTGAATACAAATGGTAAAAAAAAAAAACATTTAATGGTCTAAAGGTTTATTTGTGCAGACAGATACAGATGGAGCCTCCACTCCATACTTTTGGTGGTATTTCTGCACATTTTCTGAAAGCTTACAGATACGGATGAATCATGGGGGCAGCGCAGCAGTATAGTCAATAGTTTAAGCAACACAAGACCACAGAACCAAAATAAAATCTGAAAGTACTGGAAATGACATTCACTCTCAATTACTTAGTGAAAAGCATTCTTCATTGTCCACAAATACTGCCTTCAATTCAGCCTCTTTCTCAAGAGGTACATTATTACAACCTCCTCTACTAGCATTGCCATGCTTGTTATTGTAAGAAACTTTTGACTCCTCTTCTTCTTTGGGATAAGTTTTGACTCTAAGCAGCGCTCTCCAGTGGATATATTGTTTACATCCATGCTACCGTAAAGGACATGTAGAAGCATGTAGGGAGTTGTGGGTACATTGTGCATAAATGAGCCTCAAGTCTGCAATTCAGTACTACGGAGTTCAGTTTTTTCTGGGATTATTTTCCAACTTGTGTAATGTGTTTAGAAACAAATCTCTGCATTTCATTCACCCAGACTTTAATATCGCCACACACTGTTCATACAGGAGCATCTATAGAGTAATCTACCATCTTTACATATGTTCAAATCAGCATGTAATTGCCATGACTAATCTGTCACATTTAACATCTTAATTAAAAGAATAAATCATAATACCCCATGTGTCACACTCTTTATTACCGCTCAAATCCACCCTCCTGTGTAACGAATCGTAAAGCCAACAAAGCTAATGAAAGTATATCAAACTCCATCCCCTTGTTGAATGAGACAAATCTGATCTGTATCTTTCGGCATACACCAGCTGTCTAAATACATTTCTGAAGTGTAGCGGCCTCGTAATGGAAATTGCTAAAGACAGGTAGCCGTAAAAGGAATGAGAATAGTTAACATCTGTATTATGTCTGCACACATAATAGGTATTTTACTTGATCCTAAACAAACAGAGAGCGTGTCAGAGGTTGTCACCACTGATGCATTATGGGTGAAGCGCTCTGCTGGAGTAATGAACTTCACTGTGTCTGTATCTGATAAGAACTGCGGTTTTACACTCGATTTATGGCTGTATTAATCTGCGAGCCTTGGATTTTTCCAACCTTGTTAAATCTCGGAGAGTTATCTTCCAGGTGCAGATGTGCATTTAAAGGTTTCTTGATCGATTATCGCTCAAGTTAAAGAATAAATGATCAAATCAAAGCCGTTATGTAACCATGCATCTTCATGGCCTGCAGCGAAGCAGAAAGATGCTTTCCTCTCATTTAAATTCAGTTAATACCTAAATATTTACTGACACTGGCATGTTGTAGGTGATAAATGGCCATAACCGCAGAGCACATTTATTATGTATGCTTTAATTAAATGATAGTTTATCAGTAGTGTGGTTTTACCCTGTGATGTGAAAATTGAAAATGACATGCGAAAAATTGCTGTGCTATTGTCTCCCTCACCCCCAAGACTTCACCATAAGCCGTCTAATAGATGGATATCACTAGTGCAAACCACAATACTACTTTGACAATTGTGGGCACTAGTCCACCACCAATTATAAGCTTTATTTATGAAGCATTTTGAATAAACAGAGTAGAAGAAGTGCCTCACGGTAAACAAAGACAAAATGAATTCATTAAAGCAATTAAAAAATGAAAACAGCAGAAAAATACAGCAGAACCACTATAAAATGTCCATAAAAAGCAAAATCCAGCCTCTGTAAAAAAAAAAAAAAAAAAAAAATCTTTTAAGATGTAACTTAAAACAAGTGTTTTATCCTCTCATCCCCACTGGTAGGTTGCTCCGATGTCTGGCTGCTCTGGTAGCAAAAACAGGGTCACTTTTATTCTTCAAACCTAGATGTTGGAATGACCAGAAGGGCCCCATCTGAGGATCTGAGTGTGAAGAGCTGAGCATTGGATCATATCAACACTCACTCATACAGCTTGAGGAAAAAACCAGCTGCTCTTTTAAAGTAATCTGTAAAGTCTTTAAAAAAAAAAAAAATCTGCTCTGAAACTGACAGGTGACCAGTGAAGAGATAGAAGGATTATGGAAGTGATATGATCCCATTTCTTTGCAACGGTCCATACTTTCCGGTGCTTCCTGATCTGATAATTAAATGGTGACTTCTAAATCACATTATATCTAAATCACCCTATCTATAATATGTATAATATGTAAATATGTAAATGTAGGGAATTTAAATATCTATATTTAGGAAACAGGTTGGATTTTCCATGTTGGAAGTTTTTTCAAATTGAACCATCACCAATCTTTCATCGCCCATTATGACAATAACATTCTCACAAGGCTTTGAGAGTTAAATCCATTACAACTTCGCAGATTCCTGGATTTAAAGGTAACGCTGCAATGATTAGTGGATTAATTGACTAGTCAGTCAAAAGAAATTCTGTTGCCAATGATTTTAACGATCAATTAATTGCTTTTCAAGCAAAAAATGCTAAACCATTGCCTCTTAAATGTAGGCTTTTGCTGCTTTTCTTTTTCATTTAAAATAGTGAATGAAGAGTTTTGCGATGTTGGCTGGACATTTCACTTTTTTGACATTTTATAGACTAAGTTGTGAAAATAATCAGCAGATTAATCGACGATGAAAGTAATCGCTGCAGCTCTATTTTAAAGTGGAGCAGAAGTTGATGACAGGCAGTTGATGAATTGTCAAAAAAGACATGCATTTGCTTTTTTAATAACATAGCATAATAATAATGGCATAATACTGAATAATACTGAATTCTAAAATGACAGAACAAAGTAAAATGTAAAAGTAAAAAACCAAATTCTTCCCTTCCAATTACTTCGTCTTGAAGCTAGCATGAACTTATGTGACCTGATTTCTAACTATAACCAAAACAGACTTTGCTCTGTACCACCTGGAGCTTGTAGACTGCAGAGAATTAAAAGTATAAACATGGAACATCTCAGTTAAAGCTGACCTGTCTATGACACCTGCTATAAATGTTGGTGTGGATTCACACAGTACCGGGGACAGTCTGCTGTGTAGTCTCACTCTCCTCCTGGATCTGTGCTTTCTTTTTCTTGCCTCACCAACAACATGTCTTCTGCCAGAAATTTCCAACTTTGATCTTTGCTATCTGGCCCTCATCTTATGAGGTGTGTCTGGGGCGGTGATTGAAGGTGATGGGGCGAATATTAGAGACTGACATTTCTCTGTCATCTGACATCACAGGCGCCACATTTCAGTGTTGCCAGTAAAGGTGGTGTGTCCTCCACAGCTCTCCATTACTCTCTACAGACCCTGAGGAAGGACTCGGGATTATTTATGAAAATGTTTTTATTTTTCAATCTGGTTAATTATTGATTAATTGTTAAAAAATTCAAATAAAATAAAAAAATTGTTTAAAAAAAAAGCAGCAAAACCCCCACATTTGCAAAGGTGAAACCAGTGAATGTTTTTTGGGCACTTTTGCCTAATAAATGACTTAAAGGGACTGAGCATGTGGGGTTGCATGAGATATTTATCAGTCACCAGCATTACTTGCAGTAGCCTTAATTGTGCTCAAAATGTCCCCATTTTGAAAAATCAGCAGAAGCACCACTGTAGGAAGCTGAGCAACATACTGCCGTGGACAGGGTCAGCAGCAAAATGTATTTTAGCCACTTAAAAAACGAATAGCATTTTAAAGCTCTAATATGTAACATGACTGCATTAAATGTCTAAAAAAGGAGACATATGTGATATATTTTGTGAAGTTCTAGACTTACATTATCCAAAATGTTACCAGCAATTTTCAAATGCAAAGAAATCTTGAATTTTTAAGTTATGGGAAAACCCACATACATTGGATATTACAGGGAGTGATATCAGCTCACATGGCTAAACATAACATGAATATAAATTTAATATTGCATCAAAGAATATGATTTCTGCCTGAAATAGATTTTCATCAGCAATGGTGGTTGTTTAAAAGTGAAGACAACAACTCCCATGATCCCACACGACTTCACGATGTCATTGAACTATGTCTTTTGTTATTGTTTTGATGTGAGAGAGACCCCTAGCAGCAGAATGTACATATTGTTTGATTAAGTGTAATCTATATTTAGAATATTTTCGCCTCTTTAGCTTGCTGTCTGACAGTTTTTTTTATTGCTCTCTTCAAGCCAACCAGACTCCGCTGGCAAAATCAGTCATTTGTTTCACAGTAGTTATTCATCTATCGCTGCTTTGAGCAGTTCATTTGTTTGTGTTATCGTATGGCTTTGGTGTTTTAAAACATTAGTTCAGATTCATTAAAGTCACATAGTAACACAAACAGTTCAAAAGACTGAGGCAGCAGTAGACCAGCAACTGCTGTGTAAAAATAGTTTGGTTGAGAGAGAGACAATGATATTTGCCTCATATAACAGCAGTTTCCTGTTGGAAAAGGCTGCCTGATGGCAAGGTAAAGTGGTGAAAATATTCTAAATACAGCACAGACTTGAACTGATACTGATTTTTTAGGTGGGCCTTTTTAAAGTGGCTAAAATACCTTTTGTTGCTGACCCTGTCCACAGCAGTACATTGCTTAGCTTCCGTGCTGCTACTCCACTGGGTTTATCCAAACTGTGCGTCTACTGTACACTGACTATCTATAAATTCTGCATGCAACTCCACCTCAAATAATCCAAACTATCCCCTTAACAAGATATGTGTTGATTAATTTTCTATTTGACTGACTAATTGGCTAATCAGCACTAAAGATTATCACCTTACATTTCTCTTGTAGTCACTTGCATGTTTTATTCGCGCATCAACTTGACAAGCTTGATTGATGTGATTAAAGAACAATAAATATAGAACATTTGTGGATGGATTAAACATGGCTGTCTCTAGTTTGATTCTCAGAACATAAAGGAATGTTTCATGATAACACAGAAAACTTTGGATTAAAGTGCTTTAATTAAAATCGTCTCCCTGCTGATCTAAAATTAATGCTCGCTTTTGTGTTTTGTCCCTGGATGTTTGAAGTTTGGAAACTGGTTTTAATCCTCTGACTCAACTCTTAAACTCTGGCAGGAGAAATAAATAAGCACCGCTCTCAGAAATAGCGCTGGGTTTTAGTCAGCCTTTAGCCTAGCTTAATGAGGTCTAAATCAGAGCCATTCCTCTTGTCACCTTTATCTAGGAAAATGCACACATTATGTCTTTGTTGACCACGACCGCCTCCTCTTTTTCTCCTCCTTTTAATCCCACCACACTAAACCACAACTGGCCCTCCCAGGCTTTCTTCTGCTTGAGGATTCAGATTTGTGTCTTGTCATCTAAAATGGAGATGTATGGGCCTGTGCCGCCAGCCTCGATTGAGCCTTGACGTGTAGCAGGGTCTCAGGTGTCAGGAGCCATTTCCCGGCCAGGGTCCCGACCAGAACAAGATTAGGTCCATTTATCTGATTCCAGATTGCTCTAAACCCATTTCAACTGTCATTTACTCTGCGAGTGGGTCATTAGTCCTACATCTGTTTTGTTTTGTGCTGGGCCTGTGGCTGTGTGTCTGCATGTGTGTGTGCCTGCATGTATGTGTGAGTGTTTGATCAGATTACCCTGAGCTCAGCAGCACCATATGAGCATATACAATAAAACTAATTTGCCTGTCATATTCTCACCAAGATGAAGCCAAGAATGACATTAATTGCACTAACTACTGACTTCTGTTTGATGGCAATGAAAAAAGTGCATTTGACGAGCCGTGCAAAACAACATGTCAGAACTCTGAGAAGGCCTTGATTTTATAAACTTTTGCATAGTAAAATAACATGAAAAACCAGAGGTGGCAAAAGTAGACACATTCTTTACTCAAGTAGAAGTACAAATACTTGTGTAAAAAGATTCTCGTAAAAGTAGAAGTACTGATTCAACTTATTTACTCAAGTAAAAGTGAAAAAGTACAGGCTCTGAGACGTACTCTAAGTATAAAAGTAAAAAGTCGTCTTCTGAAGGACATTTCTAACAACTGTTTATGGGCTACCTGAACCTCCGCGGTCAAGTCTCCCTCTCTTCTCTGTTTTATCTTGTTACATCTTTTTTGACTCGTTTAATCTTTTTCATCTTGTTATATCGTATTTGTCCTTTCATCCTTTATGTCCTTTTCATCTTCTACATGATTTGTCTTTTATGTCTTGTTGCGTCTTTTTCATCATGTTACATTGTTTTTCTATTCATCTTTTATGTCCTTTTCCTATTTTACCTATTTTTTTTGTCATTTTCATCTTTTATGTTTTATTGTGTCAATATGTCTTTTCATCTTTTTGTTTTGTTAGATCCTTTTTGTCTTTTACGCCCTTATCGGATTTTACATATTTTTTGTTCTGTCTTTTATGTAATTGTAAATTTTCCTTCTCGTCTTTTTACGTCTCTTACATCTTATTACACCTTTATGTATTTTACATCTTTTTCATCTTGTTACATTTTTTCCATCTTGTTATATCGTTTCCATCGTTTTTGGATATTTTTGTTCTTTTTTTCATCTCTTTTTATATCATTTTCATCTACTTCATCCTTGACACTCTTTTTTTGGATTTTACATCTTTTTTGTTATGTTGTTTTTTGTCTGTTTACATCATTTTTGTTTTATTACGTCTTTTAAGTCATTGCGTCTTTTTTGTCTTTCTCTGTCTGTTTCGTCTTGATATGTCTATGCATGATACTGATGGATGCACCAAGGAATCGTATTTTCTATATGTTACTGTCCTGTTACACTGAAATCTGCCTGCTGCTTGCAATGACACAAAATGAAAATAATTAATAATTCCCCTCAATTACTTCCAGTAATTACAGTAACGAGCCTGTTAGTACAGATATTTGTGTTCAGATGCAGGGAATAAAAGTTCAAAGCTGCCAGAAAAGTAAATACTCAATTTAGATACAGATACCTGAAAACTCTACTTAAATACAGTAACAAAGTATTTTAACTTTGTTACTTACCATCTCTGCTTAAGTGTGTTGTATTGGTGTAATATTTCTTGTTGTGACTGTATACAACCAAATAAAAGGTGTTAAGTCATTCGTAGATGTCACCTTTCTGAGACATCTTTCAGCTCCTTTTTGTCATTTGTTTAATGACAAAAACACACAAGCTGTGAAGTGAAAAACTGATGATTCAAGTGTGAAAAGTTTGTCTTTTGATGTGGCGATTCAAGCAACTTCAGCATCTTTTTTACTCCACTGATTCTTTTGGAGGCAGCGCAAATTGGACTGAAAGCCCCTTAAAAAACACAACATATTGCCTCACTTGGTATACAAAATATAAAAGAATACATTGGAAATCAAATTGATTTCTTCAGCTGTGCTAGATTGTTGGCAGTGAAATTCAATTTTGTGAGAAATGAAACCTACTTACTGTTGTGTGAGATTTTCTTTTAAAAGATTACAATGACTGAGGCTTTTACAAATGACTCTAGATGGGTTTCTACTCCGCAAAGTGGTATTGAACTTCTTTGTTTATTCTGTCACATCCTGTCAGCCTGAATTAGCCTTACAGTTGATGATGGGTTTCAATCCGGATCTAACTCAAATGCTAATGGTAAACAGCTATTGTTTTGGGGGCTGCTTGCCTCCCATACAGTCACTGCTGATGGGTAATATTTTGATTAATCTGACAGGACTTTCCCGGTGGGATAACAGCAAGTTACCTCTCAGAAGATTATAGAATTATCTGTTTCAACTGACAATTACCTTTTCCCTGTGGATGACGTAACACAGCAGGCCTGCCAGAAAATCATCCTTTATTCAAACCAGGTTGCACACGTCGCTGGCAAACTGCCTGATAATCTGCCAGTGTGAGCAAGAGACACAAACACACAGACCTCATGGGAGTGAACCGTAACAAATCTGAAAGAAACATGTAGAGGAGTTGATGAATGTGGGTCACAGGGATCAACTTGTTGGGATGAGGGAGACAGGAGGTGGTGGGCTTGCAGGTGGAGGGTGGGAGTAGAAGAGAGCCATTGCAATGGGTTGCAACAACCTCAAAATAAAATGCATTCAAAATTGACATGGCCATTGTTTCTAACTTGTGTCAGCAAGACATGAGCTATTTCTACTTGGGTCTGCAGAACATTATAATGAGAGTTCTTGTATATTCTCACAGGTGTCTGTAGTGTGGGTGGCCGTTCAGTTGGATTTTTTTATCTGCAGCCAAAGCATAGTGATCATATGTAGCCTAGTTACAAAGATTTTATAATACTGACTGTTTTAATTGCATTTCATATTCTTTCCTTGCTTAAACACTGATTGTTTATTTAGCCACACAGAATTGCTCATTTGACCAGATTATGTGCAGAAATCTTCACAGACCAATGGAAAGCCTGCATGAACCAGAGATAGATGAAGTTATTGTCCAGACTAGAATTACTGCCTCGCTGTTGTAAGCCTCCACCAACCCAACAAGTTTAAATCCATGTCTGACAAAACTCATTCAATATCTGTAGTGAAGACTTTGAATTAATTTAATAGAAGGTATTAAGTGTCTTGGTGTTGTTGTTTTTTCCAAATCAAATTTTTCACATGGATGGTTCCAGTGAATAATTACCAGTGAGAAACAGGCCATCTACACTTAGAGACTGTTTTTACAGAGGAGCACAGAGGACTGGACTGGTAGATAGCTTCAACTGTTTTTGCTGAACATTATGGTGTCACTGTGAAGTTGACCCTTAAAGCGAAAGTTCACCCAAAAATGAAAATTCACTCAATATCCACTCACCCCTGTGCTGATGTGAGGATGGGTGAAGATCTCCAGTTCACAAAACACTCCCGGAGTCTCAGCAGAAAACAGCGTTGTAGCCAAATCCAGTACAATTGAAGTGAATGGTGACGAGTTTTAAAATGTAAAAAAAAGAACACAAAAACCCCCCATAAAATGTCTCCATCCTGCTCATGTGGTATAATCCAAGTGTCCGTGAGCCGCGACATTAAAATTTAACCCTAAAAGACGCCATTCACACCATGTTTTTAGCCTAAATGTCAACTGTAGCCTCTCAGACCGGAGCTGCGTGCCACATGCCTGAAGCGGGTACACAAGCTCTCCCCCAAGCGGCATGACAAGAGATATACGAGATCTCGCGATACCTTCACACCCGTGTTTACCTGGACAGGTGTTTGCACGCGGTTCCAGACTCCCAGTCAAGGGCGGGGGCTGGGGGAGGTGGGCCACCCAGTTCTGATTATAGAGGCTGTTAACCTTTTTTTAATATAAATTTCATGATGTAAGTAAGTCCCAGCGGTTGACTCTGTGTCAGCATTGGCTCTGCAAGGCTCAGGATGATTTAAAACAGCAGATAGCATGTTGAGCAATTTTCAGCCCATGAATTGCAGATTTTTATACATTTGTTCAGACATGTCAGCATTATAACCAGCACTGATGAGTTTCATCCTAGTGCAGTTATACAATTTAGTTTATAGCTGAAAAAACATGTTTAAATGTGCAGTACATCTTAAAAGCTTGTTTTTCTCTTTACCAAAGAGTAAGCCTTTCTTCTGTCTTGGTAAGCTAGCCTGATTGTGTTAGCATTGCTAGCTAATCTCTAAATTCTAAACCTGGTTCCATTTTTGTTGTGTGCCATATGATTTCTATGCATTCTCATGGGTTGCTGCTAATGTATACTTCCTTTTGATGGGATTTAGTGGTAGGTAAATCAAAAGTACAGACATATGCTGGATGAAGGTATCATGTTGTTATATTGTTATTGTAAACAAAAGGTTTTTTTAAACCACATGCTTTACTGTGGGAAACATGGTACTGTAAATCTCTTACTGGCAGTGGGCTTTGGAGATACTGGCAGAGCTTCATGTTAATGTATTGTACTGCTTATTCCAACATGGCTGGCTGAAAGCCTAGTGCTGTTTCCATGATTAGTATTACTGTTTATAGTGTACAATATAATATGGTGGTATTGCAGTAGAATGATTCCAACATCAATTAGAGTTAGAAAATTGAACTTGACTGTAATACAAGCCTGAACACGTTGTACTTCACACTGTATTAGTCAGTAGTTTGTTCAATATTGTTATGCCCGGGTATGATTACTCTACAGCAAGAGGGAGAAATACTTTGTTTGTTTATTTGAATTGAACTGCTGAGTGTTGGGTTTAGCAGAATTGTATTCTGGGTTTTGCTGCTGTTCTTCTTTCTTGTTGCTCTCACAGTTTGGGTTTACAGTGAGAGAAAATCAGTTTACTGTTAAAGAAATGTTCATCTGTGTCATTTTGGTTTCATGCTGATTTAGCCTAATTTCCAGCTGTGAGCGGATGTCATTGTCTTATTCAGAAGCTATTCATCTGGGAGAGAAGGTTCCAGAGCTTTCCAAAAGCCTACTTATTTTTATTTTCATTTATGTTGTTCAGTCAAAGAACAGCTGACTGTTGGCAGTTTTGGGTTTGGAAACAAAACTTTACAACTGTGTGAAATGTACTTGTGTTGTGGTTGTGCCTGAAAGGGTAGTCTGGATTTTTTGAAGTTGGGCTATATGGGGTGTTTATCCATAGGTGGGTGTAGGTGCTCTTCCAGTGCATAAAATGTGATGAAGTGCCAAATTCATGGGCCTCTAGGTTTCTCTAAGTTTAAATAGTTAATAGTCTCTGTGTGTTTTTATTAGAGGTGTAGTAGACATAGTTGTTGTACTTAAAGTCACATAATCAAATAGTTATATTCTGAACCAGCAATTTGAAGTGTTTCACCATTAATGCATGATGACTTTATACGTGCTGCTTCTTAGCATACAGCTGGTGCCCTTTCAATATTTTTTGCCGTCTGCCACTGCAATAGTGCATTGTTCTTTCCCATACCTTTGTGCATAATGTTTCTTTTCCAAATGTGAAAACTGATAGTGGAGAAAGAATAGTGGAGAAAAAATAAAAAAGGTGCATTGTTTTACACTTCACTTTTTTTTTTTTAAATCTGGCCCTTCTACAGTTGAATAGGCCTGCAGTACTGTTTTATGTTTAGACCTAGAAATATTTGATGGCTTCATAGTGTGGAACATGACTTGCAGTTGTGGACTGTGCAATTACAAGATGCTATAGAGCTACATGAATCATGAGCCTCTTCCCTCAACTCATGGTACACATTAATTCTCCTCACTAGCATTCCCATCCGTGTTCTCGTATCCCTTCCTTGTCTCAGTGTCCAGCTCATGCTCTCACTTCCTCCACCCTCCCCCAGAAGGCCGCAGTCCCTCCCTGTAATGAGGACATTCTTCCTGTTGGAAGGTTAATGGCAGACAGAGAGAGGTACCTGACGAATCCAAAACCTCCTGACTCCTCAGGCAATTTCACACAGAATCTCTCTTTTTTTCTCTGCTGGAAGGAGAGTCCATTCACTGTGTGAATGAGTCAGGTAAATCCAATTCCAAAAGGCAATGGGATTTGAGATGGGGAGCAAATTGCACCAAGGTGATGTTGGACTGGTCAAGAGACCCTTGAGGAAAAAAAAAGTTAGCTCGTTCCAACACAATAGAGGACACCGCTGTTATCTTTGCTGTTAGTCGTGTTTTTATAATTGATTTCCCCCTCCGGCACAATGGCTGGGCAATAATGAAAAGCCTGTCATTCCTGTTCCTTTGTGTTGTACGTTGATGAGGTCATTGGCTCAAGGTGGCCGGAGCGATGGACTGCGTGGTCCTCGCAGAAAGTGGTCAAGAGGTTGAGGACATATGGGCAATCTGTATTCATAAAATCTGACAAAAACAGAAATACTGTAAATTCAAAACAAGCAATAGATTGAGAATCGATCACCTCATTGTCACTGGAATATTGTCAGAGCACTGTGGCTCTGACTTCTGCACTGTTACTATTGCATGGAAGTCATGTTTTTGTCCAAGAAAGGATGTTTGTTGTGTGGCTGAATACCCTGCATGGTGGAACAAATAAAAAACACCAGGTGAATGTCTGAAATGCAAAATGAGATAGCTGCACTCTTAGAAATACAGGTTCTAAAAAGGTTCTTCCTGAAGGGCTGAGGATCTACTCGCAATTGTTTGTCAAGAACCTTTTTTGGAAGAAAGAGTTCAAGGATTGTTGAAATCCAAGAAATATAAAAAGGGTTGATAGAACACCCTGGGTGGTTTCTAGATAAAACAGTTGGAGTGCTAAAGGGTTCTCAGTAGAACTCACTGGCTGAATTCTAGATAAAACCCTTGGAATATACAGTAAAAGGGTTGTTGGTAGAACCTCCTAGGTGAGTTCTAGATAAAACCCTTCAAATATAAAAGGGTTCTTGGTAGAATAACCCTTTTTGTCCAAAGAACCTTTTTTGGCAGGAACACTTAAAGAACTCTTTCCTCAAAGGTTCTTTGTACCATAACACAGTATGATAGGGTTCTTGGGTTCTAGATGAAGACCTTGGAATATAAAAGCGTTTTTGGTAGAGGCCACTGGGTTGGTTTTAGATAGAGTTGTTCCGATTCCGATACCAGTATCGGAAATTCCTCCGATACTGCCAAGAATGCTGGCATCGGTATCGGCGAGTACTGGAGTCCAGGCACCGATCCGATGCCACGTAATTTATTAATTTAGTAATCTATTTATTGGTTAGCTCCGTTAGCTCTGGCACAGTTCTATTTTGTTTACTGTGCAGCTCTTTTGATTTGTATTTTTTGAATGTTTACTTTATAGGTTGGTTTTGGACTAGAAGTTTTTGGAAAGAAATCATTTAAGTTGCTGTTGGACTATTTTTTTATACTGTTCTATTTAAATGCTCTTTTCATTTTACTATATTGTGGCTGCACCTTAATTTAAAAAAAAAAAAAATTATTCCTAGATTTATTTATTAAGTTGCTGTTGCACTACTGTTTTTTATACTGTTCTATTTAAAGGCCTTCATTTTAAAATATTGTGTCTGCACTTTAATTTAAAAAAACAACAACAACATATATTCCTAGATTTATTTATTTAAGTTGCCGTTGCACTACTGTTCTTTATACTGTTCTATTTAAAAATAAATGGCTTGAATTTGCTGTATTTAATCATGTTTTACAAAGGGTTTAACCTGAGCCAGGTCTTACCACAATGATAATCATATCACAGTCATGCAGGCGTGGTATGATATTTTTTTATAACATACTGGTATCGGATCGGTACTCAGTATCGGCCGATACCCACAGCACAAGTATCGGAATCGGTATCGGGAGGGAAAAAATGGTATCGGAACATCTCTAGTTTTAGATAAAACCACTGGAGTATAAAAAGGTTTTCGACAGAACCGCCTAGGTGGCTTCTCGTTAGCTTCCTTAGAAGGATTTATTATTCTGGATAGAACTGGAACCCTAGAGCGGGTTCTGGGTGGAAGGTTTACACCATAAGGGTTCTTTGTAGAACTTAGAACTCATAGGGGTTTCTAGGTGAAACCTTTGACAGACCTTTGATGGTTCTACGTATGACCCTTTATGTTTATGTGCTTTATGTGCTCTAGAAACCTCTGAAAGGATGAACCTTCAAAAAAGGTTTTACCACGAACCATAAAAGGGGGGAAAGCTTAAGAACCCTGTGTGGTTCTAGTCAGGCTTATTATTTCTAAGAGTGTATGGCCATTAGTGAAATACGAATTAAGTGTCACAGGACTGCATAGCAACACTCACTAATACCTGAATCACAGGAACAATGATAAGCTGTGGCTTGATTGAAGCAGCAATTGGTCATTAAAGATTTAATTGTTAATAGCAGCTCAATTTATCTCAAAAGGAATGCATTGTAAACTCTGCCTATCTGACAGACTAATGCATTTGATCAGAATATAATAATTAAACCAGCAGCTCTGGAAAAGGCAATTAGTAAATAGTGCTTCATCCTCAACTCGCTGTAGAAGGTTTTTGTGATGTAGTTTTGTCCCGTAATTGCCTCAAGGCAACTCGAACAAATGTGATTTAAACAGTCGTTCTGAGAATCTATCAAATTAATTCACTGTAGCCTGTCACATGCAAAATCACTTAAACAGGAGAAGCTATTTGATGTATCACAAAGCTGTAGGTAAAGAGAATTTCGACTGAAAGAGCCCATTCAACAAATTATGTAAGGTAAAAGTCTTTCTAAAGATTTTTAAAGCATTTTTGCTTTTATTGAACAAGAAACAGGAGGACAACTACAGGGGTGACGTGGGACAAAAGCCTTCAGCACTACTTGACCTCAGCACCAGTGTGCTAGTTTTCCACTTTGTCGCTTACTGAAAAATTGTAATTGGTTTAAGTTAATATATATTAATACTACTGTTCAATATACTTTTGTGTTAGAGAGCCTTCTTGCTGTTTGGAGACACGTAACCATGGTAACCCATGCCAACGACAAACGGATTTTAAAAAATATATTGTGCCTAATGAAGTGTAACCTTCTGACATTTAAAGTGAAGCATTACTGACATTACGCCAGAGCTGCGCTGGTCGATGTTGTCGATGTCTTTGTCACTTCTGCATTGCATTGTGGGATATTTTGGGGTGGTAATAGTGTTTGCTTACTGTAATATTTTCCCCAAAGTAGTATGTACCTCGCATACTACTGGTTTCATACTAAGCTTTCAAACATACTAAAAAATAACACTGACTGTTTTAGTACAGTAAGCAGCATGTTAACGGGGCAGTGGTCAGTGGAACTCAGTTTTAATTTCAGTCTAATTTTAGTCAGTGTCTTAGTCATAAGTTTCTTGAAACTGTAATGGATTTTCCTTTAGCATATTTTTCCTGGCTGGACAAATTCCAGTGAGAAGTAAACATACCTTGAAATGTGTTTAGTCATCTATGCTGAGAATGTGTTACTGACTTACTGTATAACTTTCATGTCATAAAAAATGATCGTGTATCATTATTGGTTATTAGACACTCATAATGTTTATTACCAGACAAAACAGACTTTTTATATTTTGAATGAAGTCTTCTGCTAAATTTGGTGTCATGTTTCACTGAGTAGAACTCAGATTTAATAAATCAGTAGCTATAAAAATCTATAAACTGTGTTGTAAAGGCAGACAAGCATCATCTGGGAAACATCACATTTATCTTCTTTCAGCTAAATTAATATCAAATCTTGTTGAACGTTGGCCAAATTAGTTAGTGTGTGTTTATTTTTAGGAAGGCAAGTTAATCACTAATGCACCCTGAATCTACAAGGAACTTTGAGCTATACTACTTAACTTCAGTCCTGAAAGGCAGTTAACACAAGTCATCGAATCAACTTACATAATTGATATTTACCTTGGCATACACTGCAGGATGTCATGTCTTTCTTTTTGTTTGAATTTAAAGCCCATTTACACTGGACAAAAAAAATCCATCAACACCCACCAACATCTGGCTTTTGTCTTCACTGGAAAAGGGTACAATCGGTATTCACTTCCATGTCAAATAAATCTGCGGTGGACATGGGTATTTATTGGCTCCAGCTCAGATCGGTGGTGATGGAAACGTAACACCGGAGTGGATTTATGCCCCTTTTCATCAGAAGCAATGAAGGCTTATAGATTCCATTTGGCGCTTCTTCACCTCTTTTGCGTCTTTTCCATACAAATGCGCTGCTTGGCTTGTTTTGGTTTGACTCACGACATGCTCATCTTTAGTCGAGCAACATCACTCCACCTATCAGCTGGAAGTGAACATTAATTAGTAAGAAAAAAAACATATCTGAATGTACAAACAGAGACACAGGAGAGAAACATCAACGAATACGAATCAGAACTTTTGTTGATGAAATTAACACTGCCCAGCATGACTTGGTTTCATGGTTTTCAAGCTACTAACACTCCAGGTAAGATTTTTTAAAATACAAAAACCCTAGGTTTTTCATTTGAATTCTGACAGTATCCTAGTCAAAACATATAGTAAGTTACTGCAGTGTATTTTAAGCATGCCCTTATTTAATTGCAGGTCTTACTCGCAACACATCATCAGTGCAGATCAAAGACAAGGCTCTGAGCCCCTAATTTGATGGCAAGATTGCTAAACATTAAAGCAAAGCAGTGGAGCCCATAGTAATGCACAAATAAGACACATGGAGCTATATGATGATGATGATGATGATGTTCATTACACTTAAACATAACTGTATCTTAGACTAATAAAGTTTAGTTCACCACTTATATTCACCACTTATATAGAAACTGTAGATCACACAATCTCATTTAAATTATATCAAGTGAAAACATCATCTTAGCATCATCCTAAAACTTCTGATTGACTCATTTTGTACAGGACATAAAAAAAACATTTATTTGTCACAAATTAAGGTATTTTTAATGTTTTTTAAACTTTTTTCAAAGTGGTTGTAAATAAAAAAGAAAAATCCAGTTAAGAAGTGAAATTACCACAATTGCTCAATTGCTTTTTCTTAAATATATATACATACATATATATATGTGTGTGTGTGTGTGTGTGTGTGTGTGTGTGTGTGTGTGAGGGTGTGTGTGTGTGTGTGTGTGTGTGTCTGTTGTTTTTTAAGTTTGTCCAACGTTTTTTTTTTTTAATATCCTGTGTATTTCCTCTGTACCTCCTGTGTAGTAAATGTAGTAATTGTAATTTTCATAACCCCTCTTCATATTTCTTCTCTCTCACTGAACTTGCATTTTCTTCAAAGAAATCTCACCAAGGATTTATGTGATGGTTAAATTATTTCCTTGCATAAACTTTTCTTCTAATTATCATCTGCATAGAGCTGCCTTTTTTTCCTTTCCTTTTTTCCTAATATAGTACTGCAAGAATGTGACCTTGAACTATTATCGAATGGACTCTTGATAATGGATGGATGGTTGACCTTTATCCAATTTATATATACTATATTTTTTTCTTATGATAGTATGCAGTGATTAATTTCTCTGTTGTAGCCACACAAAAGCACTGGAAAATGACTGTTAGTTGTATGCATTTTACTTCTATTCAACTACACATCAAGGGGAAATATTGTCTTGGTAAGCTCCCCTGGCCATACATCACCCAATAGTACAAAATAGCAAGACTCAGCTCCAACTCATCCAACTACAATGTTAAAATGCTGTTTACATATTAATTAGTGCTGTCAAACGATTAAAATTTTTAATCAGATTAATCACAGGGTTACTGTGGATTAATTTCGATTAATCACGATTAAATATCATTCATTTTTAATCTATATTAATCGCGTTTCATTTTGCATGAGCAAACAGACTCAAGAAAGAAGGGAATATATACATAGATATGTATAATAAAGGCTAGATGTCCGCGCTGCCGGCCAATGCAATCGCACGTCCGCACTGGCGGTCATCTTGCCACAGTCAGCTGGCTCACCCATAACATTGTGTTGTAGTGGTGCATACTTTTTAAATAACCATAACTTGCTCAATTTTCTACCGATTTTCAAACGGTTTGGTTTGTTATAAATGTCAGAGGTGTAGTTGTAACACTGCACTTATGGATAATTATGTCACACTTCCGGTCAAACATCCAGAATTGTAGCCACGTTAATAACGTTGGTAAGAAACCAAACCGTTTGTAAATCCGTCAAGATTTCAGCAAGATACGAGTATTTACGTTTGTGCAGATCACTCACCTTCCTTCACATACCACAGACTCCGCCAGAGAGCTTGCCTGGGGTAAGATGGCCACCCGGTGATGCCGTTAGAGACTCCGCCTTAAGACATCGCCTTTATTATACATATCTATGAATATATACCGGATCAACTACCCATTTGTGCATGTGCGGCGGCATGCGCGATGGTAAGTCTACTTGGACAAGACCAGACAAGAGCCAGAGACGTTTCAGGGACTTTGAGTCATTCTGCGCTGCAGATGCGTTAATTGCGTTAAAATTTTTAATCAGATT
Organism: Lutjanus campechanus; assembly: GCA_027495735.1. Lineage (NCBI taxonomy): Eukaryota > Metazoa > Chordata > Actinopteri > Lutjaniformes > Lutjanidae > Lutjanus > Lutjanus campechanus. The sequence continues at coordinate 1,436,791 of JAJHUR010140510.1, read as the reverse complement.
AATCATGATGATGGATTAATCCGCGTTAACGCGTTAATTTTGACAGCCCTAATATTAATGCATCAGCAATAAGCCTGCATAAAATGCCTAGAGGTGCACAGTGATGTCATTATTTGTATCTGTAATTGTTTAACCAACAAAATTTTTCATCTCTGTTTCTCTGTTCAAATAGAAGATCAGAAGGAGGTGTGGTTTATACCGGAAGTCAAGTTAAATCAGGCAAATGTTTTATTTTCTAACCTAATATTTATTGGTAACACAAGTGCTATTTAATATGTCACATTGGCATCAAGTGTTTTGCCACTTAATCGTTGTGAGTCTACCAGCCTGAGTGTGTGTTCACGTTCCCCTCATGTTCGCCTCTGGAGCCACAAATCTGAGACATGTCACTGAAATTATCAGTGGAGTGAAATGATTGTAGCACAACTCAATACAGCACATGTATGAAATTTGCCGTGTGCCTTTTTCCATCAAATGAAGTGAGTCGATCACTGAGAGTCTGCAGACAAACAGAAGAAGTGGATGTGGTTCAGCCTCCCCGCAGAGATACATGGAGCTGTGCGCCTTGCTAGCTCCACTCAGTGGGTTTGACATAAAGTCACAATAAGAGCAAGTCTGATTTAGTGAGAAATCCTGTAGCCGGGAGGTTTTGATCCACAGTCCTGCTTGGGATGCACCTGATGATGCAGAGATTTTTGGAAATGATAGGTTTTCCTTGAGGTTTATAGCTCCCTCCCCCTCTACCTAATCTTTGCACGTAATCACTCTTCTCCCCTGCTGAGCAGCGGCACATTCAACAGTACTGTACATGAAAAACGAGGAGGTAAAATCATCATGACAGCTTGCAGCTCACTTGTGTGCATGGAGGCACTGTACAGCCAGGCGAGCATGCACGCTTGTATATTCATTTGTTTCTCAATACGGCTCACATCTTTCTTTCAAACCGGCAGCACATGCATGCATCCCTCCACCCAGTCTCTCTGCAACCTGAGGTGACAGGGGACTGAAGTGGATGACATGAGTGCAAAATTGCACTTTTCGCCAAGCAGCTGAAGCTCATTTGAATTCAGTCACACATGTAACATCATAACTCAGGGGGTTTTAGCTGTTAAAGGAAAAATCTGTAATATATTCACTGGAATGAATCATAAAATGACCATGATATGTCATCAGAAATTAAGGAAAATTGCTAACTTGACATAATTCCTTCAAAAATTAACTAAAATTTTCAACAGACTCCATCCCATTCTGTCTCATAATAGCACTTTGTACCTCAAGAGGCCAAAGTCCAATAGTATAGCTTTGGCCTTCCCCTGTAGTGTCAGCTGTGAGATGTTTTTGATAGTTTGCAACATTCCACAAGCTCTCTTTATAGTCTAATGAATAAACAAAATAAACTCACAAAATCTTCTTACACATTTTCCTTGTTCAAAAGAAAATTCCAGTTAGCAGTTATATTCTGCTCCATATTTGACTGATGTATGAATTCAAAAGGTGGCCAGTTCTTACATATTACACCTGTTAGTAGAGTTCAAATTGATGCTGAAAGTTCACAAAATGAGAAACTGTGTGTTTATCAGTTGAAAGAAATCATTGATAATCTTGTAGAAGGTGTAGATGTTAACCATTAAATTCAGTAATATGTTAACGTAATCTGACAGGCAGTCACTGGACTGAAACTTCAGAGTGTGTGTTTTCAGAGCGGTGGGCTTGTATTTTCAGGATAACAGGCGTAACTTTACATTGACAGACAATTAACAGTCATAAACAGCTTGTCATCTTACTGTGGAGGATCCATCACCCCTTGTTGTTGTCAAATTACAAAGTAGCACAGGTCTTGTACTCCTGTAGTATTCCTGCAGCCTGCCTGAGCTTCTTTGAGTCTGGGAAGAGGGGGTTGGGGGAAGTAACTCACTTCACCATTGGTTGTATATTATATATGATTTCAACCTATTTAATATACCATTTGGCTCCAACTCACTTTTAGTATCACAGTATTCATTTTTGGACATTTTTAAATTGTCACATATCACTCATTTACCCACACTATATGTCGTACCTTCAGAATTAAATCTGGCTCCTAAAACAGGTCAGCTCCTGGGTTGTGTGAGAGGGGGCGGGTTGGCATTCTTGTATATGTCCCGGTTTATGACTGCCTTGATTAATTGTGGGAGAACATAAGTCTTGTTGAAACAGAGCTCGCGTAATTAACTATCCACTCAGGGTCTGCCTTGAAATTAATAACTGTGATGTTTAATCAAGATTTACATCAAACAGCGGGAATGCCGTATGAATATTTGCTCACACTGTGCCCTATCAGTTTGACGATAGGCTATCCTCTCTATTATTTTTCTTTTGTATTCCCAGTAGTGATATTACTCAAAATTATGGAAATAAGCTGAACTTGATCAGTTTTATGTGGTATCAGCACCTGCCTCTGAGGTACTGGTTCTTTAATTAATTGAACAGTAATTAACAGTTAAAGTCAGGATCCTGAGAGAAAGTGAACTTGAAAGGCAAATCTAAACTAATGAGGTTCTACTTTGAAGTAATGAACTCTCTGGGTTTAGGGTAATCATAGGCTTCTGGGCTTTACTCAATTTATCTAGAAGACAGTGAGCTATATGGGGATGTACAGTATTGTTCTGTGCTTGAACTTTTTTTGGGCAACTTTAAGCTGCAAGTTCAGTCTTTTACCTACAGAGACATTTCAACAGGATGACTTTTTAAGGGAGACTTTGGCTGTTAGAGGAGGATTTAGGGTTGCACATCTCATTTTTCCATCTCTGGACAGACAGTCTGTACAAAACAGTCACTATATTAGACTCCTATATTCTGACTTTTTTTAAACAATGTTTTTGGGGGAAAAAATAATTTGCAGATGGGAGTGTCACGATATATTGATATTGATTAGACCAAAAGCATTATTTTGTTCACATTTTCTAAGGATATCATGATAATATTGTTGAATTCTTTTGGCCAGGATGATCATGTAGTGAAAATCTGATATTCTGACAACTCTAATTTGCGGCATGTTCCTTTCATTTCAGTCTTTAAAATATGTACTCTGAAAGGCTATTTTATCATCTAGATCTTCCTGGTGAAAGTTTGGTTAGTTAAAAACAGGTTAATATAAGAACATTGTATTCACCGCATGGAAATCACTTAACTCAAATCAAAGAAATACACCTTCACTGGGAGCCAGCTGAAACAAATATCTGATGTTATTTGTCCCCTCAGCAGATGGCCTCTTAAACAAGCTGTAGTTGGTATTGCAGACACACTTTAACAAAGGTCTGAAGGACTCTCAGTGCTTTAATAGCTCATTGCAACCCTGTTATGATGACATGTACTGTATGTTTATTATATATAATTATGTTCTTTATTTGTTCTTATCTGTATTGGTTGTTTTGACTACTGTTTGCAAGCCAAATTGCCCCTCTGGGACAATAAAGATTATTCAGTTTCATCCAATACAAGCCTCAGCTACCAGAGAATCAATGTAGATAATGTTAACATGACAAGTTATTAATCTTATCCAGTCATTTATTACACCAGTAGGCAATTTGAGGGGGAATTAGGAAAGATGCCATCCCCATTGTTAGCTAAATGACCGAAATACATCCCCCTTGTTAACCTGCAACCCCCTCTCACTGTCCCCTAGTAGCAGACAGAGTGCAGGAGCAGAGAGATTTATTCAGTTGAATATGTTACTATGTTAGTCTAGTCTGTCCGACTCATTGATCCTTTATCTGACTGAGGTTTTGAGCAAATTAAAATGTATGGTCCCGACCATGGCTCTGAAATACCAGCAGCCTAACTCTGCTGTGTGTTGATGAATCCATTGAGCTGTCTGTGGTTCTGAAGTACCAGACAGATTTGCAGTCCCATCCTTCTGTCAGTTTTGTCTTGGATCTTTAATATACTTAAGTATTAAAGAACAGAACCAAAAAAGTTGTTCATGACTTAGTTTGCTAGTAACTGGTGAACAAAACGTGCGTCCATCCCCTCTGTTATAGTCTTCCTATACATGGCAGAGCTGCTTCAGTCTGCAGTTAAATGGCGTTTTCACTATGGAACATATGACGTGACCCTGATAAGACACCTTATAGGTCAAATAAAATGAGTCAAATAACTGTCTGCAGATATTTAATCTTTTACTTCTCTTTTCTCATCAGACTGAGCAAAAAAAATGATGTTAATAATAATTCTTTGTTATGTTACCAATGTTTGCAAAATATTTGTAATTTTAGAATACGTTTAGTATTCAGACTACAGTCCACTGAACACTACATTTTTGCATGTTTTGGTCTGCAAATTGAGCAAATATCTTCTTTTGTCTTTGTTTTTCCATGAATTAAACAGGAAACTCAAAAGGATTGTTTGATATTTCATGAAATTTCTTAGCTAACAACAAGCAGTTGTTGCTTTTGATCGTCAGAAAATCAGTAGCGACAGCACACCCAAGTGCTGAGCCTATTACCACTACAACCACAAATAAACTTTAGTTTTTTTTTTTACATTTCTGCTTTAGAAGTGCTGATAAGTGTCTTTCTTTTTTAATAGCTGTTTTTCCCACCTCCTTTATCTTAAGCTGAGCTAATCACCTTCTGACGCTGCTCCATACTTCATGTACAGGCAGGAGAATGGTATCAATCCACTCATCCTCTCTCGAGAAAGAGAATAAGCGTAATCCCAAAATAATGTCAAACCATTCATTTAATATATAAAATTTGCTAAGGTTTGCAACTTGATTAACCTGCAATAGATTATTTTTATTAACAACTTGGGGGCAGCAGAAACAAGTAGTGACACAACATTCACATATCACCTTGTAAACACACAGTATGTCAATTCTGCGGTCAGCGGTCTCTCTCACATTAAAACAATCACCAGAAACATAGTTTGATCGCATTGTGATGCAGTCTTCCAGAAGCAATAACAACTAGCTAGCAACAGCTAGCAGGAAATGCACTGTCGCCTTGAATAAATTACAGGTTCTTCTGTATAAATACACAATTCGACCCAACAAGATATATAACAGAGGTCTAGTGTTTTAGACATTTTAATGCAGACATGTTACATATTATGGCTTTTAAGTCCAACTGAAAAACGCATTCATCATCATAACACATTTTGACAAAATTAAGGCATTTTAAACCTTACAGTGTGCCTTGGATTGTTTTTGGAGACTTTTTTTTGTGTGTGTTGTAGACTGTTCACAAGAAGAATGAGCACAGTATACCTGAATGTGATGAACAGAGAGATCCAGCAGCAGTCCCCCTCTACTGTCTTCATGTCCAACTGAAATTAAACTGCATATTTTTTTAGTCCGTCACAGCATGCATATCAGCTCTGTAAGTCCCTTGTTGCATGTTCTCCTTCATGAAAATTTGAAAACAGAAGAGAGAAATTTATATTTTGTATTTTCTGGTTTCACATGACACTCTTTAGGTTGCATTAATTAGATGGAATACCATTAGGACGCAGATCAGAGACAACAGATTTAGCTGTACTGTGTTGGTCAACAGCATTGCCAAAACGATACACACTATTGAAAAATCAAAACCAACATGCATCAACAGGAGCTTCAGTAATCTGAATTTGATTTCTTTTAAAATCATTTTTAAAAGATTTAAGTTTTATGTGAATACAAATAAAAATTAAGCTACTTTTCTGCCTCAACAGAATAAAAATAATTAGCTAAAAAATAGTTAACACTCCCACTCCACACATGGTGGACATGTGTGTGTGTGTGTGTGGGTGACGCAGGTGCAGACACACATGTCCACACACACACTTGGCACTTACACCCGCAGCCTGTCCACCTGACTTTTTCAGTGACAGAGAAGAGAGTGAGGCGGCGGCGGCGGCGGTTATTATAGCTCTGCTGTCATTAATATCAGGTGTACTTTCTCAGCCATGCAGAGCTGCTGGTGGGGCTTAGTCATTGATGGCGGGGGTCATTACATCTCGCTGGCTCTTGTCTACCTGTCTCTGCCTCCACAGGACACTAACAAAGCCTGCCGCCTCCAGTGAACCATCCAGCGCAGGAGCACCCGGATAGAAAATAGGTGTTGTGCCAGTCACCTCTGTTACTGACACAGTTGGGTTCCGGAGGGACAGAATAAACAGCTCCCTGGCCACTGCAACATATGAATAATGGTTATTAGACCGGCTACCACCATGGGACCTAAACTTTTGCGGTCGTTACTTCTGATGATATGACCATAAACAATGCCAACATGTCACTGGGCTAACTATGGCCAATAAATTTTAATGAACGCTGGCATCTGTATTGGTCTGCTGTAGCTCAGTGGGCTGAGCCGTGCACTAACACTGAAGTATCAAAGCTCCAGCAACACTTCAGTCCAGTTAAATAAAACTCAGCCTGTTGTCTCCATCAGGGTCATCAAGCAACGCTTAACAAAGACCATTTAAATACATTGTAAAAAATTATATAAGAATTAAATGGAATCAATTCATCTTCTCTCATTAACTTAGCATCAATGTATATGTTTTTATTCAGGTTAATTAAAGGAGAAATTGTAACATATATTCTGTAATTAATCATAAAATAACAACAATATGTCATTAGAGTTTTAGGAAACACATCAACACCGCAGCCATGGTGTTCCCTTTAGAAATGTTGCCTGTTTCACATCAAATAGAGTTCAAATTAATGCTGAATGTTTGCCAAACAAGTAAGTGTCTGTTTATGTGTTGTAGAAAATCATTAATAATCTTGTAGAAGGAATAGATGTTTATAACTGAGCGGTTAAACTGAGCAATATGTTAGTGGAGTCTGGCAGGAAGTGAAACAGGCAGCCACTTAACTCAAAAGCCCAGCATGTGTATTTTCAGAGCAGTGGGATTTTGTCTCGTCATAACAGGCTTAACTTTACACTGACAGTGACAGTTGACAGTTATAAACATTTGATTAACTTATATAATATTTGCTATTGTCAGTTTACAATGTTGCATGTGTTCTGCACTCCTGCAGTGTTCCTGCAGCCTGCAAAGCTTCCCCAAGTCTGGAGAGGAGAGGGCAGGGGAAAACAAAACACTTCAGTCATCATATATCAAATAGAATTCAACCTACAACTGAATTATGATCAGGTTTATTTGACTAGAAAGGTTTTGAATCATCACAAAAGTATCTCAACTTGTCTTTTCAAATTCAGTCCACTTAAATTTTAACAGCAGCTCAAACAAGTTAGAAGTGTAGGATAAGCATGAAAGAACAAATAAAGGAAATCAAACACATATAAACCATGATTAACACAGAATTGCAATGTGGTATTTACATATGTAGCCGTGTGTGCATTTAATACACAGTATAATCATGTGGTTTGAGACTAATCAATATTTGAACTAAAGGTCAGTTTTATACTAAAATATATAGTATATACACTCATTAGGACTGAAGGATATGTTGGACATCAATATCATGATGAATATCATGATTAATTTAAATATTTCATATTTGATATCAGTATAAAATCTTGTTTTTTAAGACACTAAATGGCCTCGCCCACATTTATATCATAGACTCCCTGTAGTTTTATGATCCTCCATGAACCCTAAGATCTGCTACAGCTGCTCTTTTAACTATTCCCAAGGTCACCACAAAAACCTTTGGGAATGCTGCTTTTAGCCACTATGCCCCAAAAATATGCAATGCTCTGCCTTCAAATATTAGACTTGCTGACTTGTGGGATAATTTTAAACGACAACTCAAAATGTATCTTTTTAATGTAGCCTATAATTCACAGCTGTCTGCTTTAATCTTTCTAGAGAAACTGTGTTAATGCTATATTATAAATAGTAAAACTCATTTTCTCCCTTCCTTCCTTCCTTCCTTCCTTCCTTCCTTCCTTCCTCCCTTTTCTCCTTGAGCACGAGTTTGGTTTTAAATGTGCATTTTTGGTGCTGAATTGTAAAGAACTCGGAGCTGTATTCTCTATGTGAAACAGTGCTGTATAAATTCATCTATTCATTCATTCATCATATGGCAAATGTCAAACTATTAGGCAGTGTAACTATTATGTGGATAATGTTGATTTTTTTGAGAGAATTCCTGAACGTTGAATCTTGGTGACCTGAAACCACTATTTGATTTTTTTAAGTGGATGCAGATATTGAATAACAACATAGATATTCCTTTTCTAATATTAACACATAAAATAAACTAATAGTGATTACTGTCCTTGGTTGTGGCTGAGATGTGTATTAAGCAGGACATTTTATAATTAAAAAAAACGGACTGGCCATTGCCTTTCTTTTCTAATTAATCATATTATTTCTTTACAGCAATATTTTGATACAGTACCTATTGTCTCACATATACACTGACTCCAATATGTTTGCTGTTTACATGCCGTTTAGCAAATTCTTATGTATATATAATATGAAGTATATGGATTGACAGTCTGAATATATAGAATGAAACTTGAGAAATGTTGGAATAAAGTATTTCAGCCAAAGACATTTTGTAAAGCCAGGGAATTCACGGGGCCATAACTTTGCTGACAATGATACATTATGGATTCTCAAGATTTCATTAAATATTCTAAAATTTCTTTCAATATATTTCACTTTCATTCTATATAGTCTGACTTTCATTCCATAAATTAAAGTTCCATTCAGGTTTCATGACATATATTCAGGTTTCAGCCCATACATTCAAACATTAATTCAATATAATCTTACTTTCATTCCATATGTTAATCATTTCCTAAACACCAAGACTAATTTATTGTACAGTGCAGGACTCTGAAAAATGTTAGGTAAAGGTTGTGCTTTTACGAGGTAATATTCTACAGAGAGACCTGATTTTGGAGGAAAACAAATGAAATACATTGTGAACATTTTAGCAGATATATCCAGTATGAACACTTTGTGACTTTGCAGACATGCTCTTAAGAAATGTTTCCTCATTATAATGATAACAAATGTAATCCAGCTGGCATTACATTTCTATCAAAACCAATATGCTGTTGTAAATGAGAAGCACTGAGTGAGAGTGAAATGAGCAGCAATGTCATTTGTAAGAGGTGGTATTGAGGGCATAAGACCAAGTATGAAGAAACCAGAAATCTCTCATACTGTTGCTGAGTGCTTGTACTCTCAGTATGCTGTTACATTGTTTTGGTTGGTGAAATAGTACGATAAGTTTCAACCAAATCTTGCAGCATTTCAGTCAGTGAATTGACGCGAATCTTAGCAGATAAAGGTCTAGTGAGAGAGCACAGGGTCTGTGATATCTACGCACTTACTTTTTAAATTTTAGTACTTGTACTTTTAGTGTTTGCTTGGCTAAGTAATTCCACTAAAAGTTGATACAGGACAACATTTAATCATTGTCAGTCTTGAGCACACACTATAATCTTAGATGCTAAGAACAGAAAGTAACCAAGAAACCTCGTGTGTTAATTTATATCATACAACAAGTAGTTCCGACTGGTCATTAACATTATATAAACAGCAACAATATAGCCTATAATCTCTAATATAATTGAAGAGGAATATTTTGTTTGACAAAAACGTGTTCTAAATTTTGTATTACATCTTTTTTCAATAAATTTTGACCTTGGACAACCTGTTTAGCATCCTCCATCAGCTGTGCTGGTGAGTCGATGACACAGCGCTACTAGTGTAACGATACATTTTAAGTTTGCAGACTTAGTAGCTAAAGCTAAAGCTCAGTAACTAAATCTGTCCATGGAGAAATCATTTGTTTTCAACCGATATCTTAGTTACAACAAGACTGATTATTTATTCATTCTGGGAAATCTTACAAACTCTAGAAAGGATTAATGTTAGCTTGAGTTGGCTGGCTGACTCAGCAGGAATTAGAAATCGTCCCTGTTGCTGGTCGTTACGAAGGCTCGGCCTACTTGCTGGAGTAGTAAACTAGGTTTCATTACATAGTAGTTTACTGATGTGACTGATTGTTTTCCCATCATTAATCAGAACCCATGAGTTTTCTGGGAAACGGAGATAAAACTTGCAAAAGTTTTTTTTTTTTTTGAGAACAAATTGCCTCACAATATGATTACATTTTCATTACCTTTAATTCTGTAGATTAACCATTAATCGCTATATTTCATTCAAAAGTGAGCTCAGTGATGCTTAACGACTTCGAACTGTGTCACTGTCATGCCAATAAAGACGCTAAAGCACACTATCTCGTGTAATAGAGCTTAATTTGCTTGCACTGGAGAAAAAATCCCTCTGCCATGAGAAGAATTGATAGAGATTTGTGCACTGAAATGAAACACGGAAGCCTCAAATACATTTGCACAAATTTACAATACATCTGCTTTCATGTTGATGTGCATGTCATAATCATGTTTATACCCTGACACACACACACACACACACACACAACAGTAGTTCATTGCAGGTGTAGCGTTTTTATGGCCTGCAGACAGATTGCGCAGACTTGCGGTTTGCAGAGGAAGGCAGGGAACCATATTAGTCTCCATCCCCTTACGTCAGTGGTCATAACATTTGCCATTACTTCCCCTGCAAGATTCAATCACCAGCGCACAAAGCTATGCTTCACGCACAATGAAAGGCGAGTGCCTTTTGTCAGGCATTCGGCAGAGTGAATTGCATATAGAGTGACTCCGAGATAGCATTGTTTCTGGCTGCCATAAAAAATCTATTTAAGGCAAATCTAATCTTCATAATCTTCTCCCTCAGAGGTGGTGAACGGTGATGGGAAAGATTTCCATGCAAGTCCTGGGTGTCTGGTTGGCAGTGCACAGGGCTCGAGGATGTAGGAAATTGCTGGGAGCAGAGGATATTAAACTTCAATTTGAGAACACTGATAAGCACCGAATTGGTGATTTATTTAGGCGTATTGTCGACTAAATCATCCTTAACCACTGGACACAAGTATATTCATAAACATAGCCCTCCTGCTTGCTTTACAATTCCATTTTTTCATATCTTCAATCTAAACTGCAGGGTAAATACTGTATGTCCTCAAACAAGTTATAGATATGGTTTTGAACGAAGATAATTTTCCCGGTGATTAGTTGTGGTGTAGCCTAGCAACCATGGGTGTGTGTGTGAGAGAGAGAGAAGGGAGATGGAGGCAGAAAGCTTCTCCTTTTCTCTTTCCTTTCTTTCTTTCAGCTTAAATGCTATGGCCACTGAAGCGGCTCTGCACATTACTCCACTGTGCGTCATTTCAGAGCGTGTAAATGGGCCGGTGAGGTGCAGTAAGGAAAAGGGGGGCCTCATAAGTCCGCCACAGTGAATGAATTATTAATGGGTATAAATCCCAAACAGAGGGATGGGGCCGAGACTAATGTCCACTGGCATGAGTTCCGTAGAGATGGGCAGCATCTCAAGGATAGCCAGGCAGCCTGGCAGCTTCACACCGCTGTCAGCTGAGGACACTAGATCACCGCAGTGGCAGGGACACTCAACAAAGATCATCCTCACCTCCATGCCGCATTGTAAACATTAACACCAGAGTGTGTAAGTGTGAGTGTGTGTGTGCAAGTGTGTGCTCTTTTATTTTCCTTCTTGTGAGCTTGAAGTGTCCTCTCAGGGATGCTTTGAGGGATTAATTTACACTTGGGATTTAGGTTTAAGGTTAACTTTAGAAGAAGGATTAAGTTGAGTTTAAGGGGTCAAGGAGTGAAACTAACCAATTAAGCTGTGTAAATATGGTAATACAACATATTAATGCAGAGCTAATGTTTGTATATGTGTGTTTGATTGCATGTTGATGCTGCAGTCAGTTGCTCCTTCAAACGTCGCTACTTCTCTATTTTAATCTGTTATTTCTGGGCTATTGCTGAAACATGTATCACCTCTGGCACAAATAGGACGTATGGTTTGGATTAAAGAGCAGCAGACGATCAACAATACACATGGCATCTTTCAACCACCAGCCAGATCCACCAAACTCAAGGCTGTGGACCACTTCAGGAAAAGTGGAAGAGAGGAGAAATGCTAACCCAGCTTGGACTTAAGGCTGTTCTTGGATAAATTCCAGTAGGGCTGTGATTATATTTTTTATTTTGAAGGGTCAATGTCAAGTCATTGATCTTTTCACACACGTCAAGAACACAGCCTCTGATTGGTCAACAGACTCAACCCAAGGCTTGGTATTACCAGTGGACAGTTTACAACATATTAACATCACAACAACTTTTTTCCAAAATGGATCAATTGATAAATTATCATTGATTAATCATCATGGACATTGCAGTTCAAGATTTCAAGTATTTCAGCTTAGTATGTTTCCTTAATCTCTGATGATTTTATGATCAATTGCAGTACATATATTACATGTTTAACCTTTAATTATCTGTATATTATGTATGTTATATGTGTAACATGAAAAAAACTACAACTCTCATTTCATTGTACAACCTTGTGTCGTGTGGTGACAGTACAATGACCTTGATACCTTGATATATGTAGGTATGCATTTATCCCTGCCTCTGTCTGTGTGTCTCATTTTGTGTGTTTGTGTAAGAATCACAAAGTTGTAGAGGTGGGAGGAGGAGCGGGGACACTTTATTTTTGAAAAATCTGCTAAAATGAAGGAAAAAGGAATTTTGCTACACCCGCTGTTTCTGTTAGCAGAAAAAGCACTGCTATATCCTCATGAATTGTCTCAGCACCTCAGGCTGCCAGAAGCAACCATTTACAGCCCGTCCTCATGACTCATCATAATGAAAAATCTTCACACCGAAAAGTCTGTAGTATTGAAAAGAGGAAAGTTTCATTACAGAGTGAAATACCATTTAGAAGAGTGACACTTACTTTTACAGAATGATTACTGAAATAAAAGTAAAACTTACTGTGTATTATAAAAAAAAGTAATTAGCCACCTCACAACCTTTGGTTGGAAGATAACATTTGCAAGAATGGGATCATCTGTCATCATCAGTTTCATAAAACGCTCAAAATTAATATATAAATTTTTTAAAATTAAACCCTTCAAATTCAATTACTTTTATTGCACTTTGTGCCTGCTGGTGAATTATATCACTGTTAATGGTACTAGACTTTCATTCTTTATAATATAGATCTAAATTATGTGAGTAAATGTGATATGTCTGGTATGCATATACAGTATGTAACCCATCTACATTACATTACAATCCAGCAGTCCTGTAATAAATACTGACTTTAATACTAAAATATATCATTTATAGTTATTGGCACTGCATCAGAAAGATGTTTGTGGTCATTCCGGAGACTGAATGTTGTACTTGTGCTGTCTTGGACTGCATTATGCCAAATGCATAATGTAAGTTCAATAGAACACCACAACAAAGCACAGCCCAAAAACCTTACCATGAAAATGTCAACACATAAACAACTGAAGTAGACTTTAAATGCATTGTCACATAAATAAAAAATACTGCAGATCAAGAAAATTGAATAATTCTTGAGTAAATATAAAAAAATAAAATAAAAATAAAACTCTAGCCAACTGGTCTTGCAATCCTGTCTCCTAGAAATTGTATTTATATTACTAAATTATTTCATAATTACGTTGTGGTGACAACATAATTCCTTTTCACAGACATTTCTTCAGCACAATCGATTTATATCAAATGCTGTATGGAAGTTGTTGGGGTTGATGGCGGACGTAGAAAGTACAGGACTGTAATACTACACTTTTGTGTTTAAACTCCTGCAACAAAAGAGCTTTGGTTTAGATAAGGAAATATTGTGATTTCTGGCAGGTTTAGGTCAGGGGTGTCAAACATACGGCCCGGGGGCAGGTATCAGCACACCAAAGGGTCCAATGCAGTCCACTGGATGACTCTGCAAAGTGTAAAATATTGCAGAACAGTCATTAATTCCAGAATACAGTTCTCTAACAAGACGACAAATACTTATTGTGGCCATATTTAAAGATATTGAATATGTGTCTATCAGCAGCTTCATTACAAAATAATCTGTATCAGGCTTATATCCTAAAAAAATATCGGTGTAACCCTCTTGTTAGGGCACTGCCAAAACTTTTGGTTTGTACATAGTTTGTAAAGCAGGAGATAACTTAACCTTCCTCATTAGCATCCACCTTAGTTGGTGTTATGTGGTGAGGCCAGCACCATTACACAGAAGTGGAAATGTAAAACAACTGAATTTAATTTAACTCTACACTTCCTTGGGTCCATGTTAAGACCATTATGTATACACATGCTTTCACATTACATGCAACCCTAATTAGGCTTAGTGGTCTTGGTACGGCAGGGTTAATAGTAGGGACAGTGTCTTGCAAGATTTTGACAGATAACAAAGGAAATATGTTGAACATGGTTTATGGTAATAGAAAACATATTATGTTTCCCTCAAAGCATGCTGTTGCAAATTAGTTGTATAAATTAGTTGTATAATATAATTTCCAGAAGACAAGGCCTGGGTCAGAGAGAATGTACTGTAGCTGAATTAGCTGTTTGGTGATTTCCAAACTTTTTAGCTGAACAATGGCTGCTTCTTTGAGTGGTTTTGGAGCCACAGAAAGATTTTTTTTTTTTTTTTGGACTTGCCATGCTCTAACATGACATGCTGTGACACAGATTCTCTTGGCCATTTGAAAGACAACTCTGTCTGGTCCATTTCTGTGGTCAAAATGTCAAGAGATGCTTGTCAGGAATTCAAGGCCCAGAAGAAATCTGTTGGTCAAACTGGGCTTACTTGACACTTTTGACACTGACTAACTTGCAGACTGACAGACACACACACAGATGGGTACATAGCAGCTAGCCTAATAATAGGGCTCCAAAAACATACCCTAATACATCACTCTTAAAGGCCTGCTATGCAACATTTTTCTTAAAAAACAAACTATCGACTCATACAAACATAATCCCTTTAAATCATCACTAATGACCCACCTGAAGTGTGTGGTGGTGGCTGTATCTGCACAGACCCTCTGGCTCTGTTTTCTTATTTTCTCATTTTTTGCTGTTTGGGACATTTCTGGGCTTCAGCCTGTTTGGCAGTGGTGTGTGTAGCCCCCAGTCAACACAGTACGCAGGTTTTGAGGTCTGGACTTTATGAGAACATGGCGACCAACAGTTATGTTGCATTGTTTGTCTCTCTCCTCTGCTCTCTGTCTGTGAGAGCTGCAGAAAAGAGATTAACACAAATATACATACACACACAGACAGAGCAGACTGAGGATTGCTTTGGCTGTGTGGAGGTGTAAGCATATTTATTTGTGCTTTAGAAAATAAACAACTCAGAATGGTGTGTTTACAAAAAAAGCTATATATTCTATCTTTAAATTAACAGGTTCACAGTGTGGTACAAGAGCTCGTATCTGGTCCTTTTAAAGACAGTATTATTATTATTATATCTGCTGTGGTTCATTGATAGATTTGTAATCCCTGAATGTAAGACAGATTCTGCTTTCTAACAATGCTAGTGGCAGGGCTCCAGGGATGGCAGTCTTGGTTGGTCAGTTGTCCACCACTTTGGTCTAGAGTGAAGTATTGCAACAAATATTGGATGAATTTCATTGAAATATGGCTCAGACATTCATGCTCTCCAGAGGATGAATCCTGCAGACGTTCCCCTGGCTTTTATTTACCATTACCAGTCAGTTAAAACTTTGATTTGTCCATACTTTGGTTTATAACCAAATACCTAATCACATTCCACCCCCCTCAGCTGTATGGTCACTGTTATGTTGCAATGATAGCATGACAAAATGCTAAATTATCATAGTGAATATATTAAGGATTACCTTTTAAACATCAGTATGTTCATATTGTCATTGTGAGTATTAGCATGCTGACATTAGCCTTTAGCTCAAAGGACTGCTGTGTTTAGGCACAACATCAGAGCTGTTGTCCCTTTGGAACAAAGGAGAAAATATATTCATGGCCAGTATGTATTTATTGCCAAGCCATTGTGCACTTTGCATTAAATCCTATGTATATTTATATGTCCAGGGTACCTTTTGTATATTATATTTTCAGTATATAGGATATAAATTCAAAAGCCCTGCGCTGTGCATTTTGCATCCTGGCTGCTCCATTAAATTTAGTATTGATAGGACAGACCTTGGTAACAAGGCAAACAGAGAAGCCAGCTGTGCCTTTGGGGAGGTTTGCTTATTAACAGGCAGGGAGTCAGAACACACACTGAGACACAGAGACAGGGATCACTATTGAGCTGTCTGTCACCAGGGAAATTGCTCCTGTCCATACACTGCAAAAAAAAAAAAAAAGCATCAATCTCAACGAGTGATTTATTTATTACATCCAGTCTTTAAAGTCACTGCTCAACAAGTGTGACCACCTGAAAAGAGGATGAGGGGGGACTTTTAATTCATTCTCTTCACTCAATACTTTAGTCCTGTCTTATATTTTATTCTTTTGTCCAGTATTCAAGACATGAACTCCCCAGAAAGCCTCATTCAAATTTACGAGGAGCACTAAATATTGTAATGTAATAATAAAGCACTTGAAACCATGCATGTTTATTCCCGCATAACAATTTCCGATAATTTGATTGTAATAATCATCATGCTGTCTATTCCTGCATATCAAGGACACACATCACACACCATATGTTGTGTTTTGCGTGAACGTATGTTGTGTGATGTTGTAATTGCATCGCCACATTACCTCTGGAATGTTTTATCATATAGCAGGCACTGGGTATTGTGCAGCAGTAGCTGTTGGAAAACTTACCTTGCTATGTTTTCAGTAATACCAACATTTGAAGCTGTCACCATGTTGTCATGGGATGCAACCTAGCTCTTGTTTGTTCGATCAAGTACCAGAAACCATTGCCTGGCCATGGCGCATGGCATTTTTTATTGTTTCCTGGCTGAGACTGATTGAAAAATTATTCCCAGTTTTCAGTGTTTATTTTAAATTTCTTTTTGTCGCAGGTTTAATATTCTCAGTATAAATTGAAATGATAGTATATTTTTTGCATGTAAGTGGGTGCAGTCATGTATGTGCATGCATGTGTACAGTGCTCTCCCAATCCCAACATCTGAAAAATATGGCTCCCCCAAAAGTGACAGTGTAATTCAAACACTGCTTTTGTTTATCTATCCACCTTTATGTACACAACAGCTCGGGTGCAGGTGATTGACACCTTTTGGGGGAAATGTCTCACCCGTAGACATTGAAAGTAGGGCTGCGGGGATGCAAACTTAATGTCTGAACAGCCCATCTGATTGAGCGTTACACAGTCCCAAAATTGTCAGTAGACTACCTATACTTGAAGCGACTGTGTCCACCAAAGCATTTATTCCTCCCGCCAACATATTTTTTAATTGTTTCCAGAGAACACTGAATATTTACACTCTGTTACAAATGAGGTGCTGAGCGTCTATTCTGTGCTGAGCACTGAGGGTTTTCTGACAAATAGGCTACCACAAACTGCATCCTGCTGGTACTCCTTGAACTGAGCTCCAACCAAATGACGGTACTCACCGAGATGTTTTGGCACCCACAGAATCTTATGAACCCACACAGACCAGCAGTTCCTCTCTCCTGATGTGCTTCAGCCTTCCCTCATCCAGAGCAAGGACCAGAGCTAGTAGGATACTTTTACATTCAGAGGTCGCTGATAATACAAGATATCTTGGAAATGTATTTTGCAAAACATAAATTAGCCTCCTGCACCTACTAAGGCCCTGTGTTGACCAGGTGTTTGGTGGACACAGGGCCTTAGGCAGTTGCAGGAAGTGGTCCTGTCACCCCCCACCCCCCCATCCCTTCAAGTGGAAATCATGACAGAAGGAGTGGGGTTTGTGTTGAAAATACATATGAACTGAAAAAGCAAAGAAGTGGAGCCAAAAAGGTCAGAGAAATGTTAAAGTTTCACAAAGACAAACCTTTGCTGTTACCACGGACAAAGTTATGTGTATTAACATATTATGACTGTTAATATGGATCTAAAGCACCTCTAGATGTATAGCATGTAAACTTATGATACAGTCAGTTGATTAGAAACAAGTTGAGGACTAATATGATGCAGAAACAACTCAAGGCACTTTTTTCATAGCAGTCAAGAGTGAACTAACAATACATCAGATTTCCATGACGTGGATGATTCTGCACAAAGCAGAGCCAGGAAAAAAAGATGTATTGCATAAGGTAAGACGTGCCAGATGTGGCACCGTAGCATGCTGTCATTTGTTTTTAAGTTTTATTAGCTGTGACCTGCAGCTCTGTAGGGTGCTTGACCAGTCTGTTGGTCTGTCCACAACAATTTCCCACCCTTTGGCGGTCACTCTAGGAGGCTGAAATTTGGCATTGAGGTCAAGGGTGTGTGTGTGTGTTTGTGAAGGTGTGAGTTTGTGTTCATCCCAACTGGCCAAAAGGGGATGTGGTAATGGGAGTCAGCTATTACAAAAAAGCACATAACTTCCAAATGGGTTCACAGACTCGCACAAGATTTTGTGGAAAGGTTGTTCTTGAGTCAAAGGACAGCTGAGTATGCTAAGTGGACAAAAGGGGGCGTGACAGTGGGAGTGGCCTAGAACATTGTGGTTTGTTAACGAGCTGTTAGCTCATTTAAGGTTATGGGGTAAGGTTACTGTAAATCCTGTTGAGATGCAGGTGAATGTATGTCTTAGTTAACATGTGTATGTTATTGTGTGGATGTGTGCGCTGTAAATCCTGGGTGAATTTTGCTGATATTTACAACAACCACTCCCACAAAATAGCTGCTCTCATCACACCAATGCCTGTTCATTTGTATAATACAATGTCTGTAGAACTACAAATTTTCTAAATTACATGCATTTTCAAAATTACATGTTTGCTCTTGCCTTGTTTATTTTTCTGTTGAGTCTTTGCATTAGATTGAAGGACTCTCTAGGACAACTCATTTAGGATCACACATCAGCCTTTATTCAGCAGCCAGACATCATTCTGGACCAGCGGAGCCACTGTAGGAGAATAATGAAGAACAGTGTTTGCTCTGAGAGGTCTGAGAAGATCTCTCACAGCAGGTGAGGCCCCTCCTTTCCAGCTGGTGCTAATGAGGCCTGCTAGGACTCTGTGGTTTCTCGTCTCCACTGTCAGAACAGGCTTTGGAGATTAAGTCACATAGAGATCCGGTTCTCTTTTTGAAGTGAAGTTACATAAGAACACGAGTGCAAGAGCACGCGTCATCAACCCCGTTCCTGCTCACACTCTGTAAGGATCTCCATGTGACCGTGCTTCCGAAATGGACCATGGCTTAATGTGACTTTATGGAATGTTAATCAGTTCGTATGGACGTAATAATTAGAAGCAGAACATTTCCTCACAAAAGAATGTCAGTCTCAGCACGTATGATGTGTGGACAGCTTTTTGCTGTAACGTCAACATGCAGAATAGGGATGCAGCTGATGATTATTTCTATTATCAACTGATAAATTAGGTCATTTGGAAAATATTTGGGACCACTTTACAATATGACTATCCTTAGAAATGATTATTAAATGGTTTATATTTAGGTTATTAATTAGGTTGTAAAAACTTTATAACTCATGAATAATTATATACAAGTTTTAACAGTTTTCATACGTCAATGTGAGCTCACTTTCTGAGAACTATCTAGATCAAGTTGAGTTACTCACATTTATAACTGGCAAAAGGGAGCCTAATTAAAAAGTGTGAGACCTATCACCATTTAGTAATGACTTTATTAAATAAAAATATTAATGTGTTGCAACAGCTTTTTAATGAGATATAACATGTTTGCAAACTAATTAAAAAGCAATAAGGGCAGTCATATTATAAAGTGGCACCCAAGTTGACATCTCCAAATTTATTTTGTCCAGTCAACACTCCAAATGTTAAATATATTCAATTTACAGTGCGACTCCATTAACATATTGCTCAGTTTTGTTATAAACATCTACTCCTTCTTAAAGATTATTGATGATTTCTTATGACTCAGAAACAGACACTCACTCATTCAGCAAACAGTTGGCATTAATTATAACACTAATTATTATGAAACAGGCATTCAGTATTTCAACTTATGATGTTTCCTTAATTTCTGATGACATATGGTCATTTTTAGATTTATTACAGATATATTATAGATTTCTCCTTTACGGAGAAATGTTCCAGTAACCTCCCATTCAACTAACCTTCCCAGAATGTTCTCGAAATGTAACAATAACATTGTTTTTTATGGATTTTATTGAGATGTTCTGCAGGAATGGTCAAAAACATATAACACCAAAAACACAACACATAAGGCTGGAATCAGAGGAGGCAAAATATGAACAGCTAAACAGAATAAAAAGCTAAAGGAGTAAAGCAACATCATGCAAAGAACATGTCACAAGCAAAAATTACAAAACATCTTAAGCAGTTAAAACATGACAACATGAAATCACATTATGGAGCAAAGAAAAACTATCAGCATCAGCATTCAGTCTTTTACATCTTAATGTCATATTATAGCGTTCTGGTATCCTGCACAAGGTCATTTCATCCTTTTATTTGTCTTTTATCAAGAATATCTTCCAGCTCAAGGGATCTAACTCAAACCATAAAGCTATATTGGTTAATGGAGGTCTTACTACATTAAAATGGGGTCTTCTGACTGTAAAATGACTTTCATATGCTGAAGGTTCAGATTAGTGAGCTTTCAGTGCCTGTGAAACCGGGATAATGTCTCTAAAGGTTAACTTTTTTATGTAGGTCTAGGTTTCACCAGCCTCTAAGCCTGAACAATGCAAGGCCCAGTTTTGTCACTCTCATGGTTTTGTCTGCTCCCAGTGAGGCCCTGGGTGGAGAGTGAAATGAATCTTGGGTAAAGGCTCAATTAAAAGGCGGGATCCCTCGGCATGCCAGAGGCGCTCTGCGGTCTCCCTGGTCTGAATAGAAAGTGTCAGGAGGCGCTAAAGCATTGAGCGGTGACCGTCAACTCAGACTGACAGCATGTCATCTCTCCTCTTTCAGCTTCACCAAGCAGTGGCCCCTGCTCAACCCCCCTCCACCCTCCTTAAACAAACACACACACACTAATACACATACCACATCCATATCCCCATCTGTACATACTGTACATACCAAACACACACAAGTCGAGCCGCCCACGCTTTAGCTATGAGGCTTTGAGCAACTCTGTTGAGTAACTCATTGACTCAGACAAATATTATCATATTTTGTCTCTTGCTCACTCTCCTCTCCTGCTTACACACACTTGTCCATGCGGTCCAGCATGCACACACACTTACGCTAGCTCAGGAATGCACATTTACACAGATGAATGTGTACACACACTGACAAAGTAATTAGTGGGTAGGAGTTCAGAGTCCTGGTGGTTTGTGGCCTGGTCGCAAAAAAAAAAAACTCTGGTTAGCCTCATTAATCTTGGTATCTACACAGGGGAATTTAACCGTCAGTTTTTTCTCACCAACAGCATCCAAACTACCAAATAACCTCCAGGGAACTCACCCAACATTGTCGTCATTGTATGATGACTGAGCAGCATTTCCCAAAATAAAAATGACCCTCATCTGAAGAGGTCTTATCAAATGTGGTTTAAGTTCACATATTCTTTACTCGAGTACAAGTACAGCTACTTATGTAAAAAGAAAAGACTTGTAAAAATAGAAGTACTGATTGGTCTTCTATACTCTGTTTCATCTTGTTACATCTTTCCTGTGTTTTTCATGTTTGTTAGATCTATTTGTCTTGTTACGTCATTTTTTTTTTTTGTCTTGTTACATCTTTTACAGCTTTTTCTTAATTTTCATATTGTTTTGTCATGCGTGATATCCACTGATGGATGCACCAAGGAATTGTCTTTTCTCTGTGTTATTGTCACATCCATTTCGGTTTAGAGTGGTCTTGATGTTGGGAAGGCAGTGTGCAATAACACAAAATAAAAAGTAATCAGTAATTCCCCTCAAATGCATCAAAACTAAACTGATTTAAAAATGTAAGGACTAAAAATCACAGATATTTCTGATAAAATATAGGGAGTATAAGTAAAAAGTTAAATAAATACTTAAGAACAGACCAGATACCTGAAAAATCTACTTAGATAGAGAAGCAAAGTTTCTGTACTTATTTACTTCCCACCTCTGTTTAAACCATCTTCATTTTCTCACCAACAGCATCCAAACTCTCAAATATCCTCCAGGGATCTCAACTAACATTGTCGTCATTGTATGATGACTGCAGCAGCATGTCCCGATATCAAAATGGCCCGATTTGAAGAGGTTTTATCAACCTCTCTCCTGGATCGGGTGCCGGAAGAAACAGAAGCGCTTTGTTAATACGCCCATTCAACGAGGTGAAAGCGTTTAAACGGTTGACCCAAATGTGCCCAACTAAAGCGCCATTAGAAAGAAAGCAAAGTGGATCTTGTGGGGTAAATAGCACAATCGTCTCTAATACATTGATGTTGGGTGCAGTGGCATGCTGCCGAGCCGGGGCCATTTCTATTCAAATAGCTCCAGTCACGTGTTTCGGGCCGTTCGCGCTTGGCTGAGCCCGGCTCCCTGGATTGGATCACCAATTTAAGGCCCCTGATTAGAATGCTGAAGTGGATCAGCAGATGATTCACCTTCCCTTGGCTCCAGCATCAAGCTGTTTGTGTCTGCATGCCATTCAGCACTGAGCTCAAAGCAACAGCTTACAGTGAAGTCCTGAGAAGAGTTTCTGTGTACAGTTGTAAAGTAGCGTAAAGTGGTAATCCACAGGAACTTGTTTGTTTGTATTATGGTGACATGTTTGGTGCTAAGCCCACATTGCTGTATGGACTGCTCTTACCAGAACTCATTTGGCAAACAATCCATGTGACATTGTTTTCCTGGTATGTTTTTGTGAACAAAGTTTGAGTATCTGTGTATCATTCTTTTTTGTCGATGCGCTGATCCCACTTTTTAAAACTGTGAAATAGGGCTCATTGAAGACAATGAGATCACGTCCTTTGCATTTTTTCTGGGACTTTGACTATTTTAGCAACCTGCAGGGTGTTTAACATTGCAGCATTATGAACTTTTTTTGGTTGATTTCAGTATTTGTTTTTGAACCAGGATTGAGTATTTCTCCACGAGAGAATTGCCGATAGCACCGAGAGGGCTTTGAAACAAAACTCTGTTTCAACAGAGATGTTTGGGCTTATAATCCCGTTTATTGTTTATTAAGTTTATACATTTAGGTTAACCCAGCATGCTCAGTCCAAATGCCATTCACTATTCTATGCGTATCTTAAAGAAAACCAACATTATACTACACAAAAACACTTTGCATACATGTATAAGAAAACACCATCTGTTGCCTGATGGAGATCTCAGCTCTACTGAGTGCACTCTTTAAGTTTCCAAATAATTTCATGAGATTTCTTGTAAAAATGCATTTGGGTCCTAATTACAGAGAAATTGGAGGCACATTATTTCACTGTTATTTCAGTTTAGTTTATTTGCTTGTACTGACTTTGTAAACAGTTGTGTCCAGAGGAATTTCCTTGAAAAGCTCTCCATTTAAATGAGCAGCCAACTCTAGAGACTTTCTTTTGTTGGACGTGGGCTGTGGGAGGACTTGAATTCATGATCCCAGTTTCTGAAATCTTGGCTAAGGCTCTGCTCAGAGTAATAAATATGATAATATCATAACACCTAAAATCTTGATTCCTGGCAGATGCTAAGAACTGACCCAAAATCGCTGCTCTTTTGTCTGTTTCAACTTGTTAAAAAAAGGGAAATGGATGTAAAATTTTATTATTGTAGTCACTAATAATTAAGATTTACTGATCCAGTGTATGGAATCAATGCATCACTAGTAACTATTAATTTTTTTTTTCCAAACAAGCCCCTGAGACCTAAAATTCATTATTTCTTGTAGTCCACAGGATGTACCTAAATGGTTGAATCACTAGTGTAATATAATTACTGTATTATATCAATCAGTATCAGACAAAAAGTACAATGTGCATTTATTCATACAAAGATTTTGCATCACTTGAATAAAGGTAGAGCACCTAAACTCGATTACATAGGCCAATGAGCTGGGAGAAGTTACAGGAATCTATTCTGTCAAAGCTCAGAGCTGTGAAATGTGTTTCATGAAAAGAGAGAATACATTCTCCTGTGCTTTGTCAGTCATTTCCAATTCAGCCCTATAATTGTAGATTTGCATTGTGAATGCCAGAATTATTGAGCTCGTACTGACCCAACCACTAGGAATGCATCATCAATAATTGATGCCTTCAGATATAACCAATATTAATATACTCACTGGCTCAGTATAACATTTTACCCAAATTTATTTAAAGCCATTAATTTTTTATCTCTCATTCTAAAATAGCTAGACATGTGTTAAACAGCTCACAGATGGATGACTGCCAAGGTTGCTTCATATCTCAGTTGGATAGAGCTGATTGGAAACTGGTTCACTGCTGTTTGGCTGTGTTATAAAGCCAGCACATTGTTTCTGGAAATATTTAGATTTCAGAAATAACCAGACAAAAAGTCTTATAAGGTTTTGGGTAGCACTTTCTATGATTCCCATGTCCATAATGCATTATAAGGCATTGCAAACCCACAACCTCAGTCCAAAAAAGCTGCGATGCAATTATTTCCAAAAATGTTTCAACCTATGTTCAATTAGATACAGTACAAAGGCAAGATATTTCATACTGATAAACGTTGTTGCTGTTTTTTGTAAATATACACTCATTCTGAATTTGATGTCTGCAACACATTCCAGAAAAGTTAATACAGGGCCAACAAAGGACTGAGAAAATTGTGGAATGCTCAATGTTTGGAACATCAACAGGCAAACAGGTTAGTTCATAACAGGTAATAATATCATGATCAGGTGTTAAAGGGGCCTCCTCAAAAGGCTCAGTCATTCACAATCATGGACGGAGTGAGGTTCATCACCTTGTGAAAAACCATGTGGGCAAATAGTTTAAGAACGTTTCTCAACACAAAACTGCAAGGAATTTGGGAATGTCACCATCTACAATCCATAATATCTTCTAAATATTCTGACAATCCAGTGAAATCCTACTTAGAAAAACTGTTGTTGGAAAATGCTGTTTGTCACTGCATCTACAAATGCAAGCTAAGACTCTACCATGCAAAGCCAAAGCCATGTATCAACAACATCTGGAAATGCCGACTTCTCTGGGTCTGAGCTCATCTGAGATGGACTGATGCAAGGTGGAAAAGTGTGCTCAATTCAGATTGTTTTTGGAAATCATGGACATTGTGTCCTCCAGGAAAAGGCCCATCCAGATTGTTCCCAGTGCTAACTTAAAAAACCAGCATCTGTGATGGGATGGGGGTGTGTTACTGCCCATGGCATCACAGGTCTTTTTCAGGGACATGCTTATTTCAGTAAGACAATGCCAAGAAATTCTGCATGTGTTACAACAGCTTTGTAGTAAAAGATTTCGGGTCTTAGACTGGCCAGTCTAGTCAAGTCCTGGCAGTCCAGACCTGTCTCCCATTGAAAATGTGTGGTGCATTATGACTCTGGACTGTACCTTAAGTCGTATATCAAGCAAGAATGAGAAAGGCTGTCTCTTTCAAAACATAAACAATTAGTGTCCTCAGTTCCCAAACACTTACTGAGTGTTGTTCAAAGAAAACATAATGTATCACAGTAGTAAACATGTTCCTGTCCCAACGTTTTTGGAACGTGCTGCAGATTTCAAATTCAGAATGAGTGTACATTTACAAAAAACAAAAAAACAATAGTTACTCAGTTTCCAAATCATTTTTTAAATTTACATTTTACACAATGTCCCAACTTATTTGGAATTGGGGTTGAACTTATGACATTATGCTGTGCTTATAGCAATGTATAATTATAGTTATAAGCATGTAGAAATACTCATAATGCTTTAATAACCATATAATTATAAAACACTGCCCTGATTAAATATCTGTTTATAATACATTATAGACACAGGTGTCATAGAGAGACTTACTACTGTAGCTTTTATTTTACTCTCATTTGTGATTCATTAAATCATTTGTCTTAACACCATAATTGCAGATTCTTTTTATTTTCTTCAGTTTTAAATAATAAATTGTGGCAGGTTATTTATTTACTAATGACATGTTGACTTTGTCCAATGTATTACTAATCAGTAATAACAGTCTGCATTAAAGTTAGTTGACAGTAAGCTAAGGGCTGTAATTAATAGTTAAGAATATCAGGCACATTTCTTTGACAGGAAAATAACACTTCTTAAACACGTTTTTTAAAAATGACATTCAAAAATGAGAAAACAGCAGGAGAAAAGTGCATTAGGAAAACTATTAAGTGTGCTGTGCTCCACAAACAGCTACGTCAGGTGAAGACAAATTTTAGCAGGAGTCAGGTTTGATATCATTATCTACACTGAGGGCTGAGGGGTTGTTGTTGGTATTCAACTGATAATTTCTCTGACCCACAATCCTCTTTGGTTACCCAGCAACAGGCTGCCTGACGATGTCCCCCTGGAGGGAGATTTGGTTTAGGAGGCAGAGGAAACAGGAGGAGGCTGGCCCATGGCAGGAGACCCAGGGAAAAAGAGACGCTATCTTTTATCGAGTACGGCTGTATGAGCCAATCAGCACCAGCCCTTGTTTCGACTTTATCTAATACAGGTGCCGCAGGATGCCTCCCGGTCAGCTGCTGCACAAGCAAAAAAAAAAAAAAAAAAAAAAAAAAGAAACAGTGCAGAGAAACCTGTGCACTGTATCTAACAGGAGAGAAATATATAACACAGGCAGCTTGGCAAGATGCTGTCCATGGCCTGTAGCAGTGCCATAAACATTCCACAGTTCAATATTCTTTGTGTAAGAATTTCACGTTGTTATGAAAAAGTTTTTCATGCTGTACAAGTGTAATTTCTCTTTCTACTCCCAGGGTAATGTTGGCAGTATGAATGCATCACCTGCTTGAGGGTAATGTGTCGCACCACAAAGTGAAAGTGAAAACAAAATACAGACTCTGATCTGGAGGGAGGTCTGCTCCCTGAGTACCTTTGCATACCTGTGAACAACATGCCACTGCTGTGCATTGATCTGTTGTATGGAAATAGTACAGCGTCTGATCGATCCGCTGAACTTGTCGGGACTGTGTGCTCATCTTATGCGCCTGAGCAGACCAGGGAAGCAAGAGGTGTGATGGTTGTGTGAGTCAGCAAAGACTGGGTTTTATCAGGTTGTCCTTGACTGAGAGGAAGCTGCAATGGTGGAAGACTAATGGTTGAGATTATTTACTGATGTACAAGTAGCAATATTACAGTTTAGATAGGCAAAGCAAAGCAAGTTTATTTGTATAGTACATTTCAACAACAAGGCAATTCAAAGTGCTTTACATAAAACATAAAACACATCAAAACAAAATGTAAAAGGAACATGAGGAAATATAAAAAGACATTTCAACACAATTAAAAGAGTAAAATAGAAAATAAAAATAAGATAAAAAAGGAAAGTAAAAGTTACAAGATACTGATCAAAAGCCACAGATTTGGTTTAATGAAAGGGAGAGGCAAACAGAAAAGTCTTTAGCCTTGATTTAAAAGAAGAGAAGAGAAGAGAAGAGAAGAGAAGAGAAGAGAAGAGAAGAGAAGAGAAGAGAAGAGAAGAGTTGCAGCAGACCTACAGTTTTCTGGGAGTTTGTTCTAAATATGTGGTGCGTAAAATGTGAATGGCTCTTTGACTTTGGGGAGAGAAAATGAGCCTGTCCCAGATGACCTGAGAGGTCTGGATGATCCAAAATGTAGTAAAACCATTCAGTGCTTTATAAACCAACAGCAGTATTTTAAAATTAATTCTTGACAGGAAGCCTGTGCAAAAACCTCAGAAGAGGAATGCGGTGATCCACTTGTTCAGTCTTAGTGAAAAACACTGTTACAGTAATTGAGTTAGCTGAAGATAGATGTATGGACAAGTTTTTCTAAATCCTGAAACATAAGTCCTTTATGTTTGATGTTCTTCAGGTGATAGTAGGCTGACTTTGTAAGTATCTTGATATGGCTGTTGGATTCATGTCTGAGTCCATGACCACACCAAGATTTCTGGCTTGGTTTGTTACTTCAGTTTGAGCTTTGTTTAGCTGAAGAAAATTGTTGCACATCCAATTGATTTGATCAATGCAACTACTGCACACTTGTATGGGATCATAGTACCCTGGTGATATGTTCTGTAAATCTGTGTGTTGTCTGCATAATCATGGCCATAAATTTTGTTGCTTTCCATAATCTGAGTTCATGGGAGTATGTAGATGTTGAACAGAAGAGGCCCCAGAATGGAGCTTTGGGTAACTCCACAGGTCTTTTTTCTCTGCACAGATGCGTAAATACCTATAGACACAAAGTACTTCCTGTCCTTTAAGAAGGATTCAGACCTGTTTAATATTGTGCCAGAAGGTCCCACCCGGTTTTTCAGTCAGTCTAGTAATATGTTGTGGCTGACTGTGCCAAATGCATCACTGAGATCCAATAATACCAAGATGGAAATTCTGCCATTGCTGCCGTTGAAGACCCACATTCAAAATCTTATTTAAAGGTATACAGGTATGATACAGCATTTTCCTAAAAGAAAATGTATACATTTATATAAACAACCACCAAATGTGTGTTTTGGTGTCTACATCTGCCCTCTGCCTATATTTTCTTATTTTTTAATATTTTGCTGTGTTCAGGACACTTCTGGGCTTCAGCCTATTTGGCTTTGGTGTGTAGTCCCCCAGCCTATACAGCAGACAGGGTTTTGAGTCGGGACTTTATTTAAAAAAAAACATACGGATGAACAGTTACATCACATTGTCCATCTCTCTCCTCTGCTCTCTGTGCGTGGGAGCTGCAGAAAGAGTTTTACACACACGGGCAGAGCAGACTGAAGATCGCCTCAGCTATAGTCATGCAAAATCCAGCATTGTGCAGTGGTGTGGGCTGTTTATTTGTGCTTTAGAAAGGAACCACTGTGAAAATGATCAGAAAATAACTCATATTTCTCAGAGTCACTGCTTTGTTTTTAATTCACTGTCTATGTGTAGGGAGGAGGAGTCAATTTTGAATGGTGCACTTACAAGCAATGCTGCATATTCTACTTTTAAGTTAAACTACAGAGGCATTATGAAGTCAAATCCTGTTTGCGATGCTGTTTGTGGTTGGCATGGTTTTAGCAATGACCCTTCAGTGTATTTACATTGTAATGTAATACATCTCTAACATCAGCTGTATTAAGTTACTGCTAATGCAAACATTTCCTTCTGATGCTGTTTCACATTTAGAGTGTTAAGTTGGTGAAAGTGCTCATTATGGAGCAGAATGGCCCCGGTCAGAGTCATATTATAATATATTACATTCTTAGATTGTTCTTGATGCATTAGTGTGTGAGTAGATTTTTAGTGTTGTAGTTGGCCAGTGGAGTTGTTGGGTAGTTTTCACACATGTCATTGCATCATCAATCCAATATAATCCTTGCGTGGGTTCTCTCCAGATACTCCGGCTTCCTCCCACAGTCCAAAGATATGCAGCATAATAGGTTAATTGGTGACTCTAACTTGCCAGTAGGTGTGAATGTGATGAACTGGCGACTTGTCCAGGGTGTACTCCACCTCTCGCCCAATGTCAGCTGGGATAGGCTACAGCCCCCCGCGACCCTCACGGATAAGCGGTTACAGAAAATGGATGGATGGATGGAAATCTATAATCCTTTCATATTTTGTGCATTTACTTTCATCAGACACCACAGGCATGTAGTCTAGCCCTAGCTTTGAATATTTTGGTGGCATCTCATCACATTGATCTGCAAACTCTGTCAACACTGTGCTTGACTACAGATTATATGGGTTGTAGCTGCTGCAATGGTGGGCCAGTCACTTTGTATTCAATCGAAGAATGCTTGCAGATATTAGCTATGAACAAAACCATACAATTTTTTCTAGACCTGAGTACAAAAAGAATCAAATGAAGGTATTGTTTGACTGGAAAAGTTTCAATACTATTTGGTACTGGGTTATTTTAGTATAAAGTATCATCAAATGGAAATACTCAAGTCCAAGTGCCTAAAAATTGTACTTAAGAGCAATACTTGAACAAGGTCAGATGTTTCATGCATCATGCAAACATCTCAGCTGAAGCTACAGCGATGCCCAGGGAGGTGGGGGGAGGACAATTTGAGGCATAATGAGAAGGACAATCTTTCGAAAGTTAAAAATACATTGTTTAGTATCTATAATTAGCACAGGTACTTTGCTATAATACTCACTTTTTTGATCAAATTGATCACTTGGCACTATTGAGTAATCCCTGGATATTGGTAGAGACATGTCCCTACTACTCCTATCCAATTCTGTCCCCCTGTACTTGAGTACTTGTGCTTTAGTTACATTCCATTGCTGCCTGCACGGATATGTCTTTTGCTAATATTATGGAAATTGAAAAACTGTGTCCTTGGGTTGAGCAATCACAACATTGATTGATCTCAAGTCATTTTGCACACATTAAGGAAACCCCGAAATATTTGATGATGACTAGATCCATGGGAATTCACAAGCAGACATCTTTATTGATGAGTGCACCTTTTCCATTGTTGCAGCTGCCCCAGAACAGACATTGATTCTAAATTCACCCTGCAGACGACTGAGAATCGATCCCCTTTTGTGTCGCCTAGATCTTCTGCCAAGTACAAACCTGGCAAATGTCTCCCTTTCAGCTGAGAGAAAACGACTTTGTGTTCTGAGAAAAAGAGCGCACACCAACACTGAAGGCAATGTTTTTTTGTCTATGGTTCAGCACCCTAATTGAATTTTTTAATAACGCTCACCAAAAGAAGAGAAGGTAGTTTGCTCCCTCTCAACTGAGCCTCACTTCTGGATTTACAAGGCATTAACATTCTGGAGAGAATAGGCTGCTCTCCTTTGAGAGGAAGGAAAAAAAACATTGTCAGGAAGCAGTTGTCTGTAAATGAATGGCAGGGTCACCCACCACAGTAAAATGTTAATGAGGAACAGTACACTGGTTCAGAATGCAGGAGAGCTTGAAAGAGGCAGGCTTGAATACAGCGCGCCACAGTAATTGAGGCGTACTCTCCTCGCCACAACTGCTGAGGACAAAATATTAAAACACATGGCAGTGTAGTCCCAGTTTAAAAATATTTTTCAGGGAGTAACTTTCATATAAAGCTTCACATGTCAACAAAATAACAGTTGTGTTTTAGCATTTAAACTTTGACTCTCTTGCTGCTTGCTGAAGGCTGTGATAGAAAAGGAATAAATCTAAGATTAACAACACGGCAGCTAATAGCGAGGAGAGCAAAGGTCAAAGCCACAACAAATAATGTAAACAGACATTTTTTTGTACGAAGAACATGTATGACAGAAATGCCAGAAAATAACAGCCAGCCAGGCAGGAAACCTTTCCCCTGAAATGAAATTCAGATTTGATAATTCGATAGCGCACAATGGGTTGTCTGTGAAATTGTCAGGGCTGTATGATGTAAACTTCTCATGTGAAGGTTGTGCATTCTGAAGGACAAATTTGCTGAAATGTCATGTCATATCTAGCTCACACTGCAGTAGGTAAGGAAGTGTCATTGCAAGTCGTTTGACGGACACATTATAGAAACAGCGTGACCTTTCTGGAGCCTCTTTGGCTATCAGCAGTTTGTGGAGGTGGTACACAACTCAAGCTGCACGTGTCCACTCTGCAGATATTGTCCTTAAAGAGAGGTCTATGAGGTGATAAAGCTTGGGGGGCCTCTCTTTAGGGACAGTATCTGGTTTAAAATGAGTAAGTCCAAATTTAAAATTAAGCAGAGTTCTGTTGCACAATTAAAAACTAATCTCACTTTAGTAATTCCAAGTTTAGTGTAAACCAAAATAGAATTTAATCAATTTAGTTAAATTAATCGAGAGTTTAATCAGTGTGTAGATTCTTTCTTACCCAAATTAAAATGAATAAATAAATAAATAAATAATTTGAGTGCTGTCATGACCTACTAAATATTAATGAGGGGGGAAAACCACTAACTTTCAGCTGCTTTGTATTCCTCAACAAAACATTACATGGTTTGCTTGTTAGCTAAAAAGTTATCAAAACCTTACATTGGCCACCCTTCCTGCCCCATTTGTCAGGAGGTGTTCATTCATGAAAATGGCATCTAAGATATAAGAACTTTGTGAGTTTGAAGTCCTGCTTTCAGAGATCTATAAGGGAAAATCTGTCATTTTAATAGCATCAGCAGTGGAATTCAAAGACCTGCTAAAACAAAGAATGAGAAAAATGAATGCAGTTAATGCCGTGTTACCAGAGGGTCGGACTGTCACTGAAATAAAGAGGAAATGTATCAATATGAAAATGGCCTCAAAGAGAAAATAAAAATGTCTTGTCACTGCAAGGACCAAAAGATTACTGCAACAGGAAGAGGGGGTCAAGGGGAAGTGTCCATCACAGAGACATTCCCCTGGACAGAGACTTAATAAATCTCCATGTGAACATATACAGCCAATATAATACAATACCTGACAGTAGGTGATAATATATCATTAAATTAGTGATGATAGGCTTTTTTTTCTCCGTAAATTTGCAGTTATATTATCATTTAAAAAGCAGTCAAACAGGGTAAATTCAGCATAATTGTGAAGTGTTATTTATTGTTCAAAATGTCTGTGAAGGTTCTCAGTCATCCAGGTCATGTTATTCGTAGCAAGGTTTGTTGTAGGCAACTGGACTTCATAGAGTTCTTGAAGACGTTTCGCCTCTCATCCAAGAGGCTTCTTCAGTTCTTTTAAAAAATGTGTTCTTGTTGGTGCAAACCACCAGCCATAGTGTATCAAACTTTAGTTTCATGTCTGGATAATGTTTGACTGTTTTTCCTGATTAGGTTGTTGCCACTGACTGTTACATGGTGAGGATATCATTTGTGACTGCAGCACTGTCATAAGGACTGAATATGAACACAATGGGAGAATAACCCTGGATGTAAGCAGACAAACTGGAAAA
The DNA here is from genome assembly GCA_027495735.1 of Lutjanus campechanus. Taxonomy (NCBI): domain Eukaryota; kingdom Metazoa; phylum Chordata; class Actinopteri; order Lutjaniformes; family Lutjanidae; genus Lutjanus; species Lutjanus campechanus. The sequence continues at coordinate 1,403,863 of JAJHUR010140510.1, read as the reverse complement.
AGAGATGAAAGGGACATTTGAGACCAATTAGAATTAGAGAGGAGGAGAAAGGATGTGATTCAGTGGGCAGACAGTGACAGAGGGTCCATATTAAAGAAGCCTTTTCAACCTTTTTGTGATTTTAACACAGGATGAGAGCAAAGGTTGGCATACAAAGTACACAGAACCCTGAGTTGTTACCAATAAAGCAATCAGGACTGAATCACATTCTGAAGTAACTGCTTGTGAAAAACTAGCAAAAAGAAGAACTAAAATCATTTGCCAATTAAACAACTGCTAAACAAGGAAATTTAGCTCTTGTTCCAACATCACTGATGTGAGGGTGTGCTGCATGTCTTTCTCTTTGTCAGTGTAAACTGAATATCTTGTGTCAATAAGACACTTGAAGACATCATCTGAGGCTTTAGAGAAAATGACATTTTTCACTATTTTTTGACACTTAATAGACCAACAAATCACCAGATTTTTAACTACCCTATTAGTAGCAGCCCTGTTAACAAGTAGTTTTCAAATAACACTGTGTCAGAGACTGTATAGTGGATGATAAGTTGCTCGAGCACAAACTACTAGATGCTCATCTTCACCTCAAGTACTGCAATTACATACAGTTTTGAGGGCCTTTTACTTGACTTGAGTATTTCCACTTTATGGTACTTCATACTTCTACTTCAATATAATTCAGAGGGAAACATTTTTTACTCTACTGAATTAATTTGATACCTTTAGTAACTAATAATAGCAGTACTAGTACAGATTATTAACACAAAATTGTTGATCACTTGATCACCGCCCCTAGTGGTCGATTAGTCAGCAATTAATTGTCGTATAAAACAGAACAGTCAAACCAGCTACAGTAGTGTCCACCAACTAGTCAAGTTGCAGTTTACATCCATGTCTGTCCAGACTTACATAATGTATGTAGTAAAGACTCTGAAGGAATTTAATATGGAGGTTACCACTATACTGACCTGTAACTTTGAAGGAATTTAATAAAAGGTATTAAGTGTATTTTCTGGCAAAATGGAAGTTCTCACTATACATGTGCAATTCCAGTTAATATTTTTCAGTGAGAAACATGCTGTTGTCAGTTAGCGACTATTTTTACAGAGGGGGACAGAGGACTAATAGAGATCTGAACATTATGATGTCTCAGTGGAGTTGACCTTTGACCTTTTGAGTATAAAAATGTCATCACCTCATCATTTTATCCTATTAGATATTTCTGTGTAATTATGTCATAATTAGACTTTGTCCTTTGACCAACAAAATTCAATCAGTTCATCTTTGAGTCCAAGTGGTCATTTGTGCCAAGTTTGAAGAATTTCCCTCTAATTGTTCTTGAGATATCATGTTCATGAGAGCGGGATGACCTGAAAGTGTAAAACCTCTGGCCATGAAAACATAAAGGAATAAAAGTCATTAAAAGGTTTTTCAAGAATTCTGAATCACAAAGGTTCTTCAGCATACAGTCATGAATATGGACCCAAAAAAATCAGACTGATCAGCTCATTAGTATTTGAGACTAGCGGCAGACAAGCTGTAGGCCCAGTGACTACACACGCACACACAGAAGCAACTGCATATCCCTTCTTTAACCCTGGCAGGGGAAATTAACAAATCAATTATGATTATAAGAGTTTATTGATCCCTTGGTCCTTTGATGCCAATACGTCCTAGTACTTTTATTTAAGTAAGAGTTTGAATGCAGAACTATTACTTTATTTATTATTTGTCAACAACTAGAACTCCTCTTATGGGCATCGATAATTGGAGGCCGGTGTATAAACAGGTAATGAATTACAATATACTGAAAATGTTGTAATAAGATAAAATGTCTTCATAACTGAGGATAAATATTGTACATTAGTAAACACTTAAATTGTCCATGGGGGGTGATACCTTCATGGTTAATGATGAATTACTGGATAGGCATTCACTAATTAGCAGTTAGTTCCTCTTTATTTTTCTGTTGGACTATTGGAATGTGTGTACTTTTAATGTTATGAGAATAATGAAGAAATGCATTTTGCTAAAATACAACTACACCAAAAACAAATATGTATTTCTCTTTTTAATTTGCAAAATTGTTTTTAACAACTTGCGGATTCATATGTCATGAAATATTTCCCACAAGTGATATCAGGACTTGTTCTTCCTTCAGTATTATGCTAATTAGGCTGAGGCAATCGTACCCTTGTAGGTTTAACACTCAACTGACTCTTGATTATCGCCTGAGAAGTGGCACATAGTTCACAAAGTCAAACTCATGGGATGCAACCCAAGTTACTCCTCCTGTAGGGGTCTGACATGACATCTGTGCACAGCCAAATAAATAATCTCCCGGGAAAAAAAAAAAAAAATCATCTTACAATTTTTCTGCTTTTACTTTTTGCTACCATGACGAATCAAAACAAAGTAAATAGCTGCATGTCTCTGTGGCCTTCTGGCTCAGACTCTTTTCACTGCATGTATTTTGCACATGCATTGCAGCTGAACTTCAAACTAAAAGCCTTCTATATGATGCTCTTAACTCACAGGAGGTTGCCGTGGTTACCTGAGGCTGGACACTGATGTATAAATGCAACACACATTGGTGAGATAAGTGGTAGAAAAACGGCTTCCCACAACGTGCTTGTGATCCATTTTTGTTATAGTGAGGGAATGTGTGAAAATATGTTTGTAAAAGCTATATGTATGTATACATAGTACTGACTCTTACCCCAAATATGTCTTCCAAAAGCATTTACAAACAGGTTTACTGGATCCTACCTTTGCCCACAGCACTTCTTGGGTTTTTCATTTGATCTTTAGGTAGCTTTCACCTGGGTACTCAACCAATAACTATAAAATGTTCTCCAAGGTGCTGTATATGGCATGTTAATTGTAAAACCCTGAGGTGCAGGTTTTCTGAGCAAAATCAATCATCTTCCAAAAACGAGTTATTCCAACGTGCTTGCTCTTAATGAACGTGATATCTATCATCTGTGGCTCATTAGGTCCCACATAAGCACAGTCCATCATAGACTCATATTTAGATAATTTATGCTCTCATAAAAACGGGGAGTCTGTCGTTATCTTTGCAGAATAGTTTTCTGTACTTTGTCGCAAAAATGATAATATGATCCTTAATTAGATCAAGCTGAGACTGTGGTTGTCTTACTTTACATATTGGTATTTAACAAAGTGGAAAACTAAAACATTTTGTCACAGAGATAGCCCAGTAGTCATTTTATAATTGTGTATTTACAAAATTGTATTATTTTTTCATAAGACAAGGCAAGTTTATTTATACCATGCCATTCAGACATAAAGCAATTCAAAGTGATTTGCAGGGGAACAGAAATCAATTAAAAATAAAACATTAAGAAAACATTAAAATTACATTTAAAAATACAAAAACAAAAAGCAAAAACAAGCAGATAAATAAAGATTTTAAAACAATGCATTTAAAGCAAAATAAAAACAAATGGCAAAAGCAAACTAGTAATTAGTTACAAGAATACTTTAACAAGAAGTTGCATATATGCTTGGTAGAACTGTTTTCTTTATGAATGACTCCTTTTCACATAATCAAATAATTTATTTGATAGAAATTTTTGCAGGCCAGTTCAAAAGTTGTAGACACACACACACACACCTGTTCTCGTGTCGTTCTCACACAGCTGCTGGAAAAGTGAAAGGGGTTAGCCCCGAAGTCCTGCTAACAATCTGCCTAGATTCAAGAGCCCTGTCTGTAATGGAACCTCAGAACAGATCTAGGATTTAGGTATATATAGATATGGGTTTCAAGGGTACTATACCAAAAGTGTTTGGTGGATATGTGCATAGGGTGAGCTGGGGAAAAAAACTGTCCAAAATATTAAATTAAATTATTTATTTAATTTAATTATTAAATTATTTTCTGATAAGGATAAGACAGACAAATTGAACTGACCTGAAAACATGCCGACCACAGACACACACCTGTCTACAAACCAATCAATTGCATGTAGGTGATAACCAGAACTAACTAACAATTCACCAAAAACATGAACCTTGGTTCGGATTTGGTTCTGTCTCCAGCTCTGTATTTAACACAGATGTAAATAATGTCTCAGACTTAGGCAAATTAGTGAATTTTCCAAAATGTTAAACGTACTACAAAAACACTCTCAGTTTCATACTGATGCCTCTAGATGACCTACACAGACAAACGAAACCACCAAGGAGAAGACTGGCTATTTCTACATATTTATTCTAAATGCCTGCCACCAGGTTGGATTCTCCTTGAAATCAGATGAAACCTTTTACAGCATGCAGACTGGAAGAGCCTATGTTTACATTTTCTCCAGACAAATTTAATGTGAGTAGTATATTAGCCAGTTAAAAAGAAGCAGGATGAGTTTTTTCTGTAGATAATTTTATTTTTAATGTGATATTTTATGGTTATGGTGGTGGAAACACTATACTGCTTTTGCACACAGGGGCTTCCAAAAACAACACATTATGAAAGTTCCTTGTAGAAACTTTAACTATTCTTTTCAGAACAGTATCTTAGTTCTATATTAAAACTATTATACTATATACTTAAACTGAGATCATTAACCTGAAGAAGAGAGTGAACGTTATCCTACGTACACAAAGTAGGTTGCGTCAGTAGAGGAGGGGTTTATGCCATCACCACAACAACAACCTGGCTCCCCACATGTGATACAGTGTATATTGGAGGAGACACTGGAGACCTGGTCAGGTTGTAAGTGCTTTGGTCTGTAGCGTGTGCCATGACCCCTGGCAGGGCCTATTAGAGGAAATGTCTCTGTGGTCTACATGCCTCCAACCTCTCTGGCAGCCACCAAGCAACATCAATTACACCCACAGCAGCTCCAGCCTATAGCTACACTAGTATATTGCCATCACCACAGGGGTAATTGGTCCACTATATACTTCCAATTCCGAGCAAGTCGCAGCCTATTTTTCCAGTCAGTCGACACTGGTCCATGTAAAAATTGCTATTATAGCCTGCAGCTTCACGATGGGGTCCTGAGATTGAACAAGAAGGGGGGAGGAGCAAAATACTGTACCAGCAGTGATCACAGTGATCAGCTGTGAAATACTGATGTATCAAGGGCAGATGTAGTTTCTGTTTGGGCACATGAAAACCTTTTACTATGTGTGAATCACCACATACAGTACAGTAAAGTTGAGTAATGAGTGTTTTTTTTTCCTCTGAGATGGATGTTCATGCATGATGCATCTCGCTCCCTGCGGCAAGTACGACTTAAATGTTCTCTGCAGTGACGCACATATAAACTGTTGTTGGGATTGGACCTGTGACCTTTTCATTTACGGGACAATTTCGCTCCCCACCAGGCCAACGTGGCCGCCCTAAAGTGACCAGACAGTTGTGTAACAGACAGGATGACAACAATAATTAACTCAATTTATTACAGAGTCCAGGATAATGTAAATGTCTCATGTCATCTCTGTTTATAATCCTTAACTTGACTGATATGAGTCATGACAGCAAGAGTGCACACACATACACACACACACATCGTAACACCACAGTTCCACACTCCAATGCTTAATGCCACACACATATGCACTGACATTATGCACACATACATACACTCTTCTTAATTAAATTTAATTCAGCGAAGCTTTATTAGCATGACATTTTGATCCAAAATGTGTTGCAACAGCCTATGCATACAGCAGACAACATGACAGACAAAAAAATATGATGAATTCTAACATTTACCAGCACACGCTTTTTCATACAGATAACGAAAACCCTTGTATTTGATTCCATTTTTCATGCAACAAAGTAAAAGATCTCAGACTTCTTCTGTGTCCACAAAATGTTTATTTCTCTCTTATTTTGTTCAGGAATGTGTTAAACTCTGTGTTTGTCAGCACTTCTCCTTTGCCAAGAGATGCTGATTAAACAGCGTGATAACTGCACATGTGCCTTGGACTGGTCACACTCTAAAACATGCAGTTTTATTTTGAAGTACAAGTGCAATAGCTGCAACCAGCTATTGTGATGTACATGTGCATGCATTCACACAAACACACACAACCTCCATAGCCAAAGTATAAGGAGTGGGACTAAGTTACCAATGAAAATGAAAGGGGGGGGGGGGTGGGGATGAAAAAACTCTGCTTAGTACTACAACAGTTGAGAAAGGTTATGTGGCTAAAGTTTGGGGGGCAGGGCATTTATCACTAGTGAAAAAGGAACTCTCCTGAGTGCAATGATGCCTCTCACAGGAGTCAAGACAATTGGTTCATTAGTTTGGTTATGTTACATGAATCCATTCAGAAGTTATACACATTTTTGTTGTAAGTCACGCCCACTGCTACGCTCCCTTTGTTGACGTGAACAGTTAATCAGCTGTCCTTTGGCTCATGACCAACTTTTCCACTAAATCTTGTGTGAGTCTGTGAATCCATGTAGACGTCTTGTGCCTTTTTGCAATAGGCCACTCCCATTACTACATCTCCTTTTCACCATTTGTGCATGAACACAAACACACATGCCAAATTTCAGCCTCCTTGGGTGAAAATTGTGGCAGCCAAAGAGTGGGAAATTTTTGTGGACCCACCGACCATCCGACCAACTGATGGAGCAACCTACAGTATGCTGATCACATCTAAAGAGACATTTATTAGGCACTGAACTATGGCTATTTCATATGGACTACATATACCATTTTTTCCCCCAAGAGTGCGTCTGATTGGCTTATCCTGATATTCTCATTGTACCCCTAACCAATCACTCCTCATGCCTGAACCTTACCAACCCAACCAACAAAGGTAACGAGTACTGACCTATCAGAGGCAGAGTCAGGTGAGTCATGACTTTGCCCTCCTGGGAAATGGGATCTGTAGCCATAGCGCAATGCCTAATAACTGTCTTTTTTCAAGATAAAACTGTACTTCACAGAGGCCTGTTTAATCAGCATCTCTATATACCACATCTGTCAGGTGGTTGGATAATCTTGGTAAAGGAGCATAGTTTACTAATGCGGATTTTAACAAATTTGTGAATGAAATTTGAGAGAAATAAACCTTTTATATGCACAGAAGAAGTCTTTACATGAAAAATGGGAGCAAAAAACAAATTTTTGCGTTCATATTTGTGTTGAGTCTACAGTAAAACTACACACTTGCATGCACGCACAATTAAAAACCACTGTGAGTCCTCTGTGGATGTGGGTGTATGCTCAGTGCACATTCTGCAGCAGATGAAAGGTCAGAGGAAGTACATCCCGGCCCAGAGCGCTGGATGTGGTGTACATTCAAAAATACAGGGAAAGCACACACACACACACACACACACACACACACACACACCTGGACACAACCATTCTCACACAAATATCTTTGTGTGTGGCATCCATCTGAATACTGCAGCCCCAGAATGCAGATGTATGATGCCACACACACACACAAGCAGATGCATCCAGAAAGCAAATCTAAACACAGAGCAGTATACACCACAGGATGACAGCGACAGACACATGGACAAACACACATGGGTGCACACATACAGAAACACCAGGCCCCCTGGCTGAGGCACTGGGGCCAATTAGGATGCCAAGGCCAATGCATCATCTGAGGGAGCCAGCTGTCTGTGGGCTGCCCTGATGTGGCTGTCCTCACTGTGCTCTGTAAGCCCTCTGCTCCTGAGGGCCTGGACCAGATCTGACATACACACACACACAAGCAATCTCTCCCTCTCTGTCTCTCAAGAAACAAGGGGCATGTAACAAGCAACAGGTTAACTGGTCAGCTCATGCAACCATTTCAATTCCATTTCCCAATTTTAATCATTAATGTTGCAACATTAAATAAGATATCGGACAAGACGATGGTTGTCTGTAGTGGTGTTATTAGCAGTGATGTTTTTCAAAACTAAGACCTCGTTTCTCATGAATAATATTGCTGCTTCTTTGAAAATCTCTTTCTTTTTCAGTGCTGAGAAAGCGTGTCAGAAATGTTCTTGTTTTTCTCTCCATTTTCTCTGACTTTGCCTCTCCCTCATTCCACCATCTGCTGTTGTGAAATCTTAAAATCTTTAGCTGTGTTTTTTGTGTTTGTGCTGGATAAACAGCAGCGACCCAATGGCACATAAAGTAAAATGTAGCGTAGAGGCTGGAGGAATCTGCCAGTGCGACAGTTTCCTGTGCTTTTGGTAATTATACTATCATCCTAAAACGTGTCTCAAAATATATTGATGTCACAGCATCACACATGCTTAAATGTAAGAATAAAGTGACAAAACAATGAATACACAAAGAGGAATTTGGTCTAAATTATTCAGTTATACTCCCAGAAGTGACATTAATCTGTGATACGTTTTATAGTGACTTCATTTTCAGGACAGAGACACGGTTTGATGTGCAGCAGAGTCCAGTCGAGTGCTCGACCTTGACCATCTGCTGGGTGGGAGAAGGGCTGAAGTCTCCCAGAGGACAGACAGAGGTGCTGCTGAGGGTGAAGGAGAAAAAGAAACCAAATGGGCCGACAAGAAAGAGGGGCAAATGCGATTTGATATTAGGGCAGTTTGATATGAAATATTAAAGTCTTTTATATTAAAAATACATAGAAGTCTTCATATAGCCCTTCTTCAAACCAGGGATTAATATGCGTCCAGGGTGACGCAAAGATCCATGTGTATATGCAAGATTTAGTCATTCAAACCATTGAAAGAGGTCATATAATGTATTTGACAGTTCTGAAAATGCAATGTGTGCAACACATGTAATGGTAACGCATAGCAAATTGGAAACTGGTCGCACATATAGTCAGGGATGGGGACCAAACAAAAAAGTGGTAAAACTTTATGTGAAAGGGTGTGCATAAGACTGACATAATATAGTCATAACCATGCCACGATATCTGCATTAACATGAAGGAATCTTTGTGTATGTTTATGAAGCGTCGATTTGAACTTCACTGCAGTAATTCTGACATGAAATAGTAGTGTACACACAGGTGTTACCAGTGATACTAATTAAGGTTCAGTTTGATTCAGGGTGCAGCTATTGTGCATGTTGGCTCACTGGAGAGGCTGTGCTACACTAAATGGAACTTAATCAGTGTCATTGGTACGATCTGTGTTCACCCTACTATTTCATATCAATATGGCTGCCATGAAAAATGTTTATAAGGTCTTATGTCATTTTTAATCCATATTTGGCATTATTTTGGAATCCCAATCCCTTTGTTTTAAAATGAAATAATTGACCAAATGACACTTGAAACATAAAATTCATTAAGGCCCTGCGTCCACCAAAGTGTTTTTTTCCCCTTTGAAAACACCAGGTGCTGTTCTGAAAACACTCAGCTGGGAGTGCATGAAAGCGCTTTGGAGGTGCAGCATTACTTCAGCAGAGATGCTCTGTTTGCTATGATGTAAAATATCTGCAGAAGTAATGGTTAATTTATGCTTCAGCTCATTTATCCATTCATGTGAGGGTGAAGAAACACCTTGGTCAGTACCATTGTTTGGTTCAAGAGCTGAAGTTGGGCGGAGCACGTTTCAGAGAGTATGAGCAGGACACATTTTGCCTCTCTTCCACTGTGATTGGACAGCTGCGTAAAGAGTGACCACGTCAAGTGCAGCGCTGGTGTTTAAAAAAAAAAGCTTTGGTAGATGCAGCCCCAGAGACACTCAGGTCATGGTTATGGTGATGTCCTTGTCATGTCTTATGTACACTTCAAATTAAGTGTTATTGTAAGTATTTACTGACAGTGTTTACTGGTCAAAATATTATGCAACAAAATTAATTTGTGTGAATATGGAGCAGGGGTTTGATGAGTGGGTCCCCTTTCCCTGAGCATGCAGTTGACGCGATACACATTCGCACCAGTGGTATCACACTATTCCATTAAACCAGTGACGGTAGTGTGCCAAGAAAAGACGCAATGTGCCAGCAAAATGCAGGGAAGAAGAAGAGTGCATGAGCAAGCATGGACGTAAACAGTGCATTTTTTTTTTTTTTTTTCAAAACAATTGGCTTTGCAAATGTTTGTGTGGAAGCAAATGCATTCAACTGGATTGTTAGGCCTCAGGGATACACACAATCTGTTATATGCACCTTTAACAAAACAATCACACCACATGGTTCATTTGGTAGCTGTTCTGGAGCTTACCATCATACTGGATCTTCCTCGGCAGATGGAGTTTGTCTAGTTATCACTGACTGGAAGCTGCTCCAATTTACTTTTTTCCCTTGTGCACTTTAAGGACCTCTTGTCCATGATGACGTAAGGGTTGAGATTGAAAGTTTCTTCTTGATCTTAAGGAGTCCTCAAACTGTTCTGAAAAATGGAAATTTGAGCATCTATAATTACATTATATCTGACCAACTCCATCTGCAGAGGATGATACAATCCAAACCTCCAGATCAGCAACCAAATCAGATCTGGTGGTTAAATAATTTTATCACTCATTTGAAATCATATTAAACCATATTGAATACCACAGATGTACTTTAATGTCTTTTTTTTTTATAATATAAAACAGCTATTTCTTGTTCATTACAGATAATCTGATTATAGATTTTGAAATAGGGCAAGAACAAAGCAAATATTGCAGCAGTATGGTTGAAAATTTGGGCACCATGAAAGCTGCTCACAAGTTAAGACAGTCACAGTAAAATTATTTGAAACCAATTTGTGTTTCCATCTTAGTTTTGCCTGCATGGCAAATACCACCTGTCAGCTACTAGAAGCAGGTTAACACAGGTACCAAGAATTATTTGCAAATACTTACGCACTGAATGTGAAATGCACATGAATACTAGAAATGCAATCCTGCTGGAAAGGAGGGATCAGCCTGTTAATGAATCCACTCCTAAAATAATTACAGTTTTTAATGGCCTTGGACAGTCGGTCCACATTCCTCCTCCTAGAGGCAGAAAGATTCTGTTCGTTACCATGTGCCAGTAAGAGAAAAATACTTGGACATCTGACAATGAATATGGAGGCGACTTTAGCAGTTGCAATGATACCACCCGGGCTAGCCATGAGTGGATATGGGCACTTTTTCCTGTTAACAACTGTTAGCACTACACTGAAATCATTTGGGTGTAAAAGCTCAGACAAGCATTCTGTGAGCCAACAAAGTGCAGACACCAATTAATTGTCGATGGAGTAGCTCCAGGTTTTGTCACAGATCACAGGATTTCTTGCCCAGTTTCTTGAGTTGGTAGACATTTTCTCATTTTAGTAATTAATGATTTAGCTCCCACACCATACAACAAATATATATGCTCATTTTTTTCATATCTTTTAAGTTTTTAACTAGCGAGGATCTGTTTAAAGGTTAATTAAGTGCCACAATCCCTGGTTGTAGTTTATTTTATAGAACATTAATAAGACATAACAATCTGTACTTTGTATTAAATTAGATGAAAACTAGAAATAATATGTTCTTTATTAGACATTAAACAAACGCATTTATGCGCAGATGTATTAATTAGGCAGCATACCCTTTATTATACTCTTATTAGACTTTACTAGAGGGTAATTAGGGACATATTATAACAGAATTGTACAGTAAACTAAAGTGTATTGTTTCCCATTGTTAGACCCTCAGTAGACTTTATTAGGGGGTAATTTGGGACACATTACAACAGAACTGTACTGTCATCTAAAGTGAAATCACATATCTGCTACTTCCCCATTTAAAAAAAAAATGAATCAGATCTACCAAGTAAAGACCAAAATTATAGAGGTAGAGGAATATTTTGTCTATGAGCGACTGCAGAGACTTCAACCCTGCTCACACATGCACTGGAACTCTGCAATTATCTAGAAACTACATGGAGGGGCTGTATCTGTGAACACAAATGTCTGTATTTTTTTTGGCCTTGACTTAACCCTGCCAGGTCCCTGGTCCTAAGTCCAGGTGTGCTGCATGCGTGAATACAGCAGCTCAGTGTCCAGAACAAGCGAGTGGGTGTGTTGAGGATTCTGTGCTGTGTGCAGCTGCTCACCTGTGAAGCCACTGATAGTTTTCTGCTGATTTTTATCAGCCTACATTGAGCCTAATATTTTTTGAGCTCATGTTTTAATACCTTTCTCCATCATCTGTGATGTGAAAATATCAGAATATTGTCAGAAAAGCAACATACCACAAAGTGTCTCTCCTGCCAGGCAGGGCAGCTGATCTCTGCATCCATCATCGTTCTCTGCTTCCTGTGCAGTTTGTTAATATTGAGACTCTCTTCTAATCTCAGTGCAAAAACAGTCATCATTTCGAATGAGTCTTCCTCCTCCTGCGCTCTCTGCATGCACTGCTCCTTGCCCAGACCATATGGATTATCTCTAATATTTGTGAATGCTTCTGACTTGAACAATCTTCTAATGCCTGCTGCATCTGTGAAAGGAAACATTCTGACGATGTCCAGACCTGATTCTCAGGACATAGTTCAGAGCGCATATGTGAAAACAGCTTTGCAACACTGGAGACAGATAATGTGACTTGATCACATCGGCCTTATCTAGTTTATAGTACAGTTGTGCTGTAATGTGTCCCTAACTGCCCTCTAATAAACTCTAATAAAGGTTCACCTAGTGTCTAATAAACAAGATATTATTTCTATAGTACATTGAACTATAGATTCTGTCCAGTGTAATACAAAGTACAGCTTGTTATGCCTTATTTGTGTACTGTAAAAAAAAAAAAAAAAAAAAAAAAAAAAGCGATCCTACTCCTCCGAGGGTCTGTTTTTATTTCAGTTTGTTTATTTGAATGGCATGACTGTGAGTTTGAACAGAAATGGATTTCAGTCAATGTACAGACATAACATGTTAGCTACTGTGGGTGCGACACAAGTTCCTCTTGAGGGCAAACAACGCTGAGGCCTGTTGCAGCGGATGATAATTGAATGAAATAGAGATTGGATTGGAAGCTCCTGTCACTGCCAGACACATCGGCAGGTTGATGACTCGTCGCCCCGGGCCCCCAGGGTCTGGCTGGTGAGAAAGAAACAGCCTGTTTGGATGGCTCCATGCTTTGCTTTCGCTTTTAAACTTTGCTGCTCTGAGTAAGTGGGTTATAACTACACGCGGACAATTTTATTCAGTGTGCAATCTTACCTTTTCCACAAAAACAGAGGCTTTCAGTTGATTACAAGTATGCACACACACACATACATACACACACACACACACACACACACACACACACACACACACACACACTCACAAACTCACAAACTCACACACTGAGCAAAAACAAAGGAGGGAATGGGAACCCTTTCAGTTTTAATTAGTCGTTGCTGCTGTGTTTTGGAGGCGGTGCAGGGGTCAACAGTAATTGGGTTGTTTTCATATGGAGGCATTCAGAGCAGAACGGAGGGATGTGGGTCACAGCAAAGTGATCCCAGAATCCCACTGCCTGCTTTCCACCCTCTCTTCCTGCCCTCCCCCTCATCTGCCCTCCTCCCCCTCCCTCTCCCCATCCGCCCTGGCACCAGCACGTTAACTGGAAAGACTTGTGGATCCTGGCAGGCCCAGGCCACTGGAGAGGGGCCACGGCACCACCCTCTCAGCTTGCAGCTCCAAGTCAGTTCTCACCAAGACCAAATGGAGGAATCTGGAAAGTTCGGCCGCGCCATTAAAGAACAGGCTTCTGGGAACATGTCTGGGAAAATTGAAGGACATGAGGACTCTGAGTGAGGCAGAGGAATCGCTAGTCCCTGGAAGTGATGCCAGGATTTTCTTCACCAGCAGAACCAGGAGCGCCAAAGTGTGGAGTGCCAAGCCAAACTGAGAGAAGCCAGCTTAGGAACATAGAGGGGGAGATGATACAAATGGTTAAGACGGCAGAAATGATTCAGTGAGAGCACTGCTGTGGAGGATAGACACCATCCAGATGGTCAGCTCAGTAGCTTTCAATAAATTATTTATTGACTTCTTTCATTTTATGAAGCCTGAAGCGTAAAACTTTATCTTTACTTAGTATTCATGGATCAAACGTGAGGAATGAGTATTCTTAGAAACACTTGTTTTGTGACAATTGCATCACATTAATGTGGAGAGTTAGCATAAATTACACACAACTACATAATGAATGCACATGGGCTCTTCAAACGGTGAAGTGCCTTTAAGGGGTAATACAATACAACAGGACAATGGTGGTAGAGTTTTCCAAGCTGATTGCTCTAGGCAGGTTGGAGAGCCATCAGAATGATGTTGGAAGGACCACTTTCTGACAGACACGCATTAAGATGAAATGGCCTTGAAGGACTCTGATATTGCGAGGCTGGTCATGATAAATTATAAAACCAAGAAGCTGCCAGGTACAGGTCTCTGCAGGGGCAGCTCTCATGTACAGTAGGTTATTGCAATCTGTCTTTTTAGATATATTTGTCACAGGCTTGTCGTTTTAAAGATTTTCACTGAAAAATACTCAGAATTTTTTTCAAGGAAGAGATCAGTTAAAACTGATACCAGGATTTTATGTCCCCAGGCTCCTAAACTTTATTGTGTTTTCTGCAGCTAGAAGACAGTCTCCAGAGTATTCTACAGTAAACAAGCTTTTTACAAGACAGATCTGGAAATCTATTTGAAATTGAAGGCGAGGATGGAAAAAGGAAGAAAATATGTATGAGCTGCTAATTGACTCATAATAATCATAACTTACTTGACAGACCTGTGAAGCTTTGTTTTCTTTCATAGTATTCTCTGTGGAGCTCTAGAAAGCAAGCACATGGTTTCTAAGAGTGAATTCACACCTGTTTTGTATAGTCCATTGAACCAAACCCTGGAGAGTTCTCCTCCTTGGTTTGGTTCATTTGGGTTGGTGTGAACGCCGAACTTGAACATCTGGTGCAAAGTTCTCTGGTCTGCCTCGAAGGAATGGTCTCAGACCACTGTCAAGTGAATTCTGGAGCGGTTCATTCCTGGTGTAAACACTTTTCGAACCAATTACAGAAGTGTGCCATTGTATGTGTCATTTTATTGATTTAAAAACATTTTCTTTTCCTGTTTTCATGACTGTTGAACAAGGAGCGTCTTTGCTACCAAAAAATGGGGACAAGCCTAAACTCACAACAAAGTGAGAAATGCCTGCATGATTAAATTATTAAAGGAACCAGACCTTTAAGGTATGTACCTGTCCTAAAGATTTTGGTACATTCCTTTCCAAATTGCCAAAAGATTTTTTTTTTTTTTATCAACAATAGTACCAGCATTGCTCCCAAAGCAAAGGGTTAGGATATCATTAAATGACTGCATTGTTTTGTGGAGGCTACACCACATCCTGCATAGTCGATGAGCCAGTCTTGAACAGTGTTTTTTTTATTTTATTTTTTTTAACAAAACCTGGAGCCCGTTTCTGGTTCCAACTAAATGTTCATGGCACTGTCTTGTATTGGATTTAGGAAAGCTTACCTGAGATATATTTTCTCAGTTTGTCCTCCTCAAACTATTTTCTCAAGTAAAGTTGAAACATATTGTTCAGTCATAATAAGTCATATATCAAACTTTTTTGTTTTCTTCTGCGCAAACCTATCATTATAATCAGAACAGAGTTATGTTCGAAAGAAGTAACAGGTTGCATTTGTTCTTATGATACTGTATTACGTATAATATAAGGGGTAACTGGCTTTCTACTGCAATACAAGAGCACTGCTGTTTCTTTATTTATAAGTCTTCTCCATCAGTGGTTCCCAAGCGGTGTGCCGAGGCACACTGGTGTGCCATGAGGCAAGTCCAGGTGTGCTGAGAGATTTTGTGACAACCATACATTATTATTGCAAAAAACAACTGTACAAAAGTAAATTAATTTTTACTTTGGATGCACTCATTTCCCAAAACAGAGAGTTACACTACAAAAAAAATCTTCAAAAAAATGTTTTTTCCATTAATGCAAACCCCACTTTTATGATTTGTGCAGTTGCTGGATGGTTTGATGGCTAATTGCTTGTCCCATCTGCACTCTAGGAACTACTTGTTGCCTCTGTTGGTTAGGCTGGTTATGTTGCATGGATGTGAGTACAGGTGTGCCTTGAGATTTTGTCTTGCCCTTTGGTGTGCCTTGGGAACAAAAAGTCTGAAAACCACTGTTCTATATGGATTATCATGACCTGTAGCTTTAGCCTCAGTCTTTATTACATGGTGCAGAGTTACTATGATATGTAGCCATCAAATTCATAGACCTTTCACAGGTTTCTCATGGATGTTAATGTTAATGGGCGACTCCATCTGGATTCTTTCTGGATTTTTCAAATGGAAACACTCACACAGCCATAAGCAAAAAGCAGTGACAAAGGTTAGAGCGGTGATACCCTCCCCTCTCTCTCATGTAGCAATGTCATCATGCTGAAACCAACATCTGGTCTCATGGGAAAACATTTGTAGAAGCCTTGGAAAAATAGTATTTTGATGCCAAAACATACTTAAAATTGGAATGATTGAATCTGACTACATGAGGAACATGAGGAGGAAAAAATAATAATAATAATAATGGACCCACCCTTTAATTAACTAACTAGATACAGTCAGTAAGATCCCACAGCTACAGCTGTCATTTCAACTGGCAAAACCAATGATCACCAGCTGGAAATGAGAAGCTGTTCAGTCAAGAATCCATTTTTTCCTATATTAAAGCTATAGTATACGATTTGAAAGTGTGATCATTATTAATAACCTCATTTAGATGGTGGTTATGGTCCTATAGTACAATCTACACAATGTGAAGAGCAAAAAAAACGAAAAAAATCCATTCACCCAGGGGTTTTCAAAGTGTGGGATAGTGAGCCTCCCCTAAGAGAACTCAAAAGCATGCCGCCCCCCCTTTCAACACCTTTTTAAAACACATTTTAACATCTTTTTCAATACATTACTTTTAAGGCCTCTTTGTGCATTTCAAATAATAAACAGATCAACGTCAGAGATTTTACTGCGCACCATGTACAGCGCTGCTTTTCATATAGCAGTCTCAACATCATGCATAAATCCTTTCTATGACGGCAATAAACCGATTGCCAATCTTGCCACCTTATTTTGCTCACCTCTGTTTTAGTGAGAACAAATGACATGCAGTCAATATTCGGGTTTCTGAAACATTCGGAATAACCCGTTTACATACCCGAGCAAACAGGGTTATTCCTGTATACATGGTAATTGTAATCAATTGGGATATCCCGATCAAAACAGCGACGCACAGAGACATATCGACTCCGCAGCCGCCACATAAATGCGTACTGATGCATTTCACGCAACACATCAGATCTTGTTACACAGTAACAACATGTACTGAATGGCTGCTCCACCTTAAGGCTCAGAGTAGTGTATTATAAAAGGTATTTAGGCAGTAATTTCAGCACTATCAACATTATAATGAACACATGAACAAGCCGCACGTAGCTTAATCTTCTCTACACTGCCAGGATGATTCATACAAGTTAATTTCTTGT
>JAJHUR010140510.1:1367003-1385008 GCA_027495735.1 Lutjanus campechanus | reverse complement strand
TTCATACAAGTTAATTTCTTGTGATCTGCCGCTGTCTCGCTGAACAGCCTCATAGAAATGATATTTTACAATTCTTCATATTTTATTCTAACGAAATTCGTTAAGGCAAGTCATTCGGTGCTTTTAAAGTCATGATATTAAGCTGACACGGATCACTTATTTTGCCTGCAGTCAGATGCTGGTGCGCGTCTGCAGCAGGCTGCACGGTGCGTGTGGCGGTGTTAGATACAGTCGGCTTAATAAAGTCAGTGATCACAAGTTAGAAATATATAATCATTTAATAAAAAACAACCTTTTATTCACCACGGTTTAGATCGGATTCTTCAGGAGATTTTAGCGTCTTCTGTGACAGACGCATTTCACTACTGCCAGCTGTTGGAGGTAAATTCGTCCATATGCTGCATCTCCGCGCCTCCCCTGATGAACTTTGGCGCCCCCCAGGGGAGGCGCGCCTCACTCTTTGAAAACCGCTGCTCTAGTGGCTGCAGGGCTGCAGAGATGTTGACCAATGTAAACCGACCGGCTGGGCGGCTTACATTGGTCAACGTCTCTCTCCTGCTCTCATCCAATCCCCTCGCTCTAGTTGACACTCCCCCGAGAGCTGCTCTCTCCCCGTGCTCCGCGTTCCGCCTCGTCCCCGCCCCCTTCACTTATAAACTTTCTGCAACAACTGCTGAGTAGCAGCAACAAGTGCTAGAAGAGAGCCATACGTCAATATAATGTTGGCTCAACTACAGTCGTTATTTACTTGTGTGTTTCTTGCTTTTCACTGTAGTTTCAACTGTTTCAACTGTTTCAACTGTTCACGCCGTGCTCCAGCTCGTCTGTCTCCCCTGCAGCACGGCAGGGATTCAGTGCTGCCGAGGTGTGTCTGTCTGAATCGCGCTTGTTTTTAGTCAAGCGACTGACGCTGGACGTTTCACTTCCTATAAATTCTCCAGCATAAAAGTCCGTCATTATTTCTTTAATTAAAGGCTTTTATTGTGAAGCAGCAAACTCAGGAAGTGTTGTCTTCATCACCAGTAACTTAACAGGAATCCTATCAGCTGAAAGCGACCGTGAAGAAACGGTAAAATAAAGAAATAAAGCAGAAACCGGAACGTACACACAGCGATACAGGTGAGAAACTAAACTTCCAACCACAGAAATCAAGCTCTGGTAGAGGGGGTGTGTCTGGGAGTCGGCCAGGGAGCACAGAGGGGAGGGGTGTGTGTGTGTGTGGGCAGGATGCTTTTTTCAAATTTTTCTCAACGTGTCAATCTTTCTCAACTGATTCTCAAATCGTATAGGCTACTACAGCTTTAAGTGGTAAATCTGTCACATGTCAATATAAGGTGCATATGTAAGTGCCTGAGTCAAAAACTCAGCAGGAGTAGCAACAGTAACTTAGGAGGGTGGGGATTCATGAAGGGTCAATTAAGCCCAAATAAGCAGTTTGAGCCCTTTTAAGTTAGAAAAAGCAATGACTAAACTACAGAGTGGCTGTGTTGTACATGCTCATAATCAAATCAGATTTTGACCAGGATTTTGGTGCAATTGATTGAACTGTTCCATAATATTCTACCTGCACCAAAGGCAACTCTTGGACCTGTGTTTGAAAAATAAAAACTGCAAATAATGACCCCTTTCCAAGGCTTATTTGTACATAACACTCAACACATGCTGCAACCAATTCCAGAGACCAGCGTTTGCCAAAGCACAGCGGTCCTTCTTGCCGTCTTGAAGCTGGAAAACATGCATCAGTCCATGCCAGGAATTTAACATCTTAACATCTTTCTACTCACTGGTCTTCCTCTCTAATTCAACGCCAAACTGCCACTGCAATATCCTCACAGCTCTCAACAGCACTGGCATTCCCTCTCCTGTCTGCTTTATTTCAGTTCCAGCATCCACATCAAATTATTTGGAATATTATGTCTGCAGCAAGCCACCCAAAGAAAACCTTGCTGCAGATTTCGGTTTGAGGGGGAAACGGAGAGAAACTAGAGGAGCAGAAGCGATTTTCGCATTCTGCTGCAGCTCACACTTTGAATCATCATTAGTGTGATTAATTTTCCCTCCAGTTCTACAATCCTCATTGGTGATTCCCCTCCAACACTTTGGCCGCGCTCCACAGAAGTGACAAATGTGTTCCCATGGAAACAGACCTGTCATGCCATTGTCACCGCTGGCCTGTCAAATGAAATCCAGCTCTGCCAGAGAGGAACCAGCTGGTGACCTGACTGATCTCACATCACTACAACAGTGTGACTTTTGACAACCAAGTTGCTTTTAAACTGCGTCTGAGCTCCGGCTGTCATTGTTAGACACATGCACGTAACGGTTTCTTTTGGTCTCTTTGTCTCTCAGCCTCCCTTTTCCAGCTTTGTCTCTGTCTATCTCTCATCATACGTCTCTCTTTTTCCCTCCCTCCTACGGTTTGTCTTCTACAAAGGCTCAGCACATATCAGTTTGATGACACCGGCCGGTTGAAATACAGCTGCCGTGAGGGGAGAGAAAAGTTTTTCTATCCTCTTCGGTCAGAATGGTCTGGAAATGACTTTCCCCAGAAAGTTCCCAATGATCAGAAAGAAGTGGAACAAGGTTATGACACACAGATAAATCTTTCACTTTGCTGGAATTGTCTAACCCCACTGGGGAAAAAAAGTAATTCTCTTACAATTGAGTCTCTGTGGCAGCTACAGGTATTAATTATAGAGGAGGTGTAATTCACAGAGGTATGTACTGTAATTCACACCTTTTCCCCCCCTAATGTGGCTGAATAATACGATTTCAGACCATAAAACAAATCAGTACACTTCGGAGAGAAAGTAAAGTTCTGTTCCTGTTGTGTAGCTGCACTAAAATGTTGCATCACTTTGAAGTGGTAGCTTAAGAGGAACAATTAGTCCTTTTGAAAAAAGCACCTTCATAAGTGCACTGCTTTTAAAAAGCTCAGATCTGCGCCCACACTTAGTTCATCGTTCTGAGGTTTTAAGTTCTAATTTTAATGGCTATTAATTCCATTGCTGCTACTTTAATCAGTATTCATATATCATATTATACAAATGACTGTGTAATGTGCAATCACCAGACTGCAGTTCTCATCAGCTCTACGAGGCATTTTAGCGTCTTTCAGCATAATGAGCCTCATTCAACAACCATTCTTAAGAAGGAATTTCTTCTTAAAACCCACTTACACAGTTTTCTCAAAGATTTTGGCATTGTTTCTTCACAATGTTTTCTTATGTGCTATTTGTTCTTAGGTAAGAACAAAATCTACAAACTCTCAATAGCACTCTTAACAGACATTTTAGTGCTGACATATTTGTGCAGAATAACTGGTCATTGTGTTATCTTCATTCCCTTCCAGTTAAATTGCAAAATATATTTTTATTTATTATATTTTTTCAATATTTTACAAAGCATTATGGTCTTTGTTAGGATGACCACCATTTAATGGCTGGATGATGCAGTATAAGATGCCAAAATGTAATACAAAAGTAATCCTTTTTAAACACAGACACGTTGAATAAGAAAACACTTATCCACTAAAATAATCACCTGCCTTTAAGATTTACACACTGGTGTTTACAAGTGTGAGCATGTTTTATGGCTTTACACCTACAGCTTTTAGATAAAATGTACCAGCCAGGGGGGTGAAACTGACACCACTCCCCCATCTTTAGATTTTCATGACTTCTCTCTACTTTTCTGTGTCTGATCTCTCTTACATGGCCCTGAAGTCTCATGCTCTCAGGCATTCGGGGCGTATACCTAGTATGGTAATTAGTGACAACTGGCACTTACAATGACAAAGGAATTCATCATTATAGGAACACAGATACAAACAATTCTGCAGTTTAAGAACATCTTCATTAATCTGACTTAGACGTTTCTTCTGACTTTCTTATGAAGATATTGGTGACTGAGGCCCAGTGTTTTGTTTTGGTTCACACACACAGCTCTCAACAACCTTGTTTCAGGCAGCGGCAGGCAGCTGTTTTCAACAAAGAAAGCTCTGATGTATCTGTCCGGTCACAAACAGCAGACACAAAATTCGCAACTACCTGGTGAACATACTGGAGCATTTAGCAGCTAAAATAGCCAGATGTATTTTTGTATTTATAAATATTGGACTGTTTTTTGGCAGGTCCCCAGAGACACAAGTCCAAATGAATGTTAACGTTGCTGTTGGATTATAGCTTGTTGCACTGCTTCAAAGTAGCCAAAAAAACCCCTGAAGTCTGACAAGTAATACTTGTTCTGATACTGTACTTAAGGGAGTATTACGATTTTTTTTTCTTTTTTCCAGAAAAGCTTTAATGAAATAAACGTCGCAAACGCATCAGTATTTAGTGCTGTCTTACACATTCCACACATATAAAAATACAATACAGTCTGAAATGTGTGAGATCATGATTTGAAGTAAGAAATATCTGATTACAATGACTAAACACAAAGCCAGTGTCAAAGTCAGTGGAGACAAACTGATGCAAAATAGCTCAACTGGTGGCACAAACTGAGACGAAGACACGTTCATGCAAGGTTAAAGTCTTTCAACACAAAATCCCTACCTATGTTGAAGATGTACGTGTCATGAATGTACTCGTCTCACATAGCCAGACCTACCTCCATGATGCTGTGTCAGTGCTGGAGAAATAGGGGAAAGAAATGCTCTGGCTTCTTTGTGTTTTTTAAAAGCAATCATAGTCATCTTAGGTGGTACAAAGCCCAGGGTGCTCTTGTCGGTGCTCTTGCAAAATAGCGCAGATGGGTAACCTGTGTTGGTGGAACATTTGCACATGGGGAGGCAAGCCCTGGCGTTAAAATGTCTAAATCCCTGCAAAAGAAAAGGGAACAGCTGCTAGCTTGTTTATGCTCAACCAGGTGGAAACATACCTTTTTCAAGTGTAGGTTGCTAACTCAGAGGTTGTTGTTGTTTCTCGTAGCAGCTGGGACTTTGAAAATTGTAATATGCAGATAGCGGATGCCATCTGAAATGGGGAACCAATGGCAGGCTTATAACCACAGTGTCGCCTACATCCTGTGAGTCAGAATATGATCGTACAGAAATGGGGGAAAAGAATGGATCTGGAGGAAAACATCTCATTAATGGTCAGTTTTGAGTTTTCGACTAGAGTAGGGTGACCATATTCACGTTACATTGCATAAGTGCGTACACGTTCACACGTGTATGCGCTTATGCACACAGCATAGGCATTTTCATCAGAATGTCAGACAATTATTTTACTCTTGCCTATGACTCATACGCTTGCATGACAATGATATTCATTGGCACATACAGACAAAGTTCAGACACCCAGTCAGTGGTGGAAAGAGTACTGAAAATTTGTATAAGTACTGTTACATTACTAAAATATGACTCAATTACAGGTAAAAGTACTGGTGTTAGAAAAATACTTATACTAATATTCGTCTCAACCATAGCAGCATTCAATCACAGGGGTTTCTGTTTCTCCAAATGTTCAGTCTAAATTATTCCCAACCACCTCTTTTCTGCTCAGCGGGCAGTCACCTCTATCTGGATTACAAATTTTGTGCATTTTCCTGAACTGATAATTGAAAATGCTAGCAATCGATTAATCATCAATAATTTGTAAGATACAAAACATGTTTGGGTTTTTTTCTCTTTTTTTAAGTTTTCTGTTTTGTTTTATCTTTTTTTTCTCATTTTACGTTTAAGTGTCCTTATTCAACAAATGGTCCCACCAGTTACTGCCATTTCTAGATTACTGATTAAATATACATGAATAGATTTTTAATTGGCTAAATTCTCAGTGGTGATTAATGATTAATGATTAGCATCCATACTCCAAACCTGAGCTGCTGCAGTGTTTAGTTTGTGATTAGTTAACAAAAGTGAAGATGAATGATTTAGATATTAAATCAAATTGTACTCGATTATGATTTTAAAAGTAAGTAGATTACACAGTGTAATGCATACTTAAGTACAAGTAAAAGTACAGACTTGAAAATTTACTCGTAAAAGTACTCAAAAACTACTTAATTACAGTAATTTGGGTATTTGTGATTTGTGACTTCCACACTTGCACGTGGCTCATTGTTTATGTTTTATATTGGGTTAGGTAAATAACAAGTTGCACAAAACATGATAAACATCAATAGAATTCTAATTATCATTTTAATTGAAATTTGGCAGTGAATGTTGAAAATCAGGACATTTTTATATTTTACTGATATTTGTCAGGAATCAGGACAGAAGCCAGAGACTTTCACACATACACACACACAAAAAAAAACAAGTCTGTACACTGCTCGCTAGTGAAGCTAACAAGCTAACACCAGTGCAGTTGATCAATTGTGGAAAATAAACAGACAAATTGATGTGAGTGAAGCGAGGCAAAAGTTTGCCGTGCATTGTTTTGAACAATTGTTTTTAACAACGTGTGGCAAACCCACAAAAAAACAACAAGAATCTGATCAAACCTGCTAACTTCTAGGACAGTTTTCGACACAGTGCTACAGAAACATTTCGATAACAGGCGTTAGTGCACACAACATGACTGCTGAGTTTAAACACTGTAAAGTCTAGATTTGTACAGGTCAGTCCACAAAGTCATGTCCTGGTAATGTGGTAATAGCGTAATGAAAGCAGCAGCGGTAGTTTGGTTTCTCGACAGTTCTACTGAGCAGGTACAGCATGTTGATTCGCCTCAGGTTGCTGTATTTTCTGACTTCATCGCAGCAGTAGGCAGCCACACTGTAGAATGCCTGTCGTGATATGAACACCTCTTTCCATCTGCTACTGTTTTAATCAGTCTTATTGTGCAGTGTGTGTAGGCTGTTTATCTGTGGCTAACTGAGTCTACCCACAGCTCGGCTCAGTGAAGTGCATCCAACATGTCGACCTCACTCCCCTCCAGTCTTAATCTAACCCTCAGTGAACGCTCCCCTGATTAGACATGGCTCTCAACATACGTGTCTTTGCTTTCACGTGGTGGGAGGAGGCAAATCAATAGTCTCACAAAAACTCTAGATTTTAAACATAAAGGCTCAGATAGTGTGTGTGTGTGTGTGTGTGTGTGTGTAGGAGAAGGAGGGTCAGGTGAGACTCGTTCCTTTACATTCAAAACACTATAAGAGAACGTACAGGCCAGCTTCACTTTCCATGTTAGCATCTTTCAAAGAGACAAATATTGACGATAGAATTACATAACGCTTTTTCTTCCTCGCCCCAGCTCTCTGTTATCTTTTGCTCTTTTCCCAAAACAGTTCATTAAAAAGTACAACAGAGGAAGACAGCAATTTCTTCAACCAAACCGAGCGGTACTGACACTGTTGAAATCCCACTTTTTATTTTAATGCATGTGCGGTATGCAGGGGCTTACATCTGCCAGACTTCTGCTCTGCTACGAGATGAACTGATTAGGAATCTCCACTATGAATTATTAATGAGATGTATTTAGAAGATTGTTCATATCTGAGGGGGTCAAATGGCTCAAGAAATGGTTTGACAAATAATCACGTGACAAATTTCAATAAATTTTAATGCAGTAGACCTATACAGAGCAAACTGTCTCCTGTGGCTGCAAAAGTAACAAATTCAGGCTGACATATGTCTTTATAAGACACATAAAATCAGATGTAAGATATACAACATAAACAGGGCTTTAAAAATGTATTCTGATATACAATTACAAATTAGGCCTGCCTGTTAAAAATGAAGTCATTAATCTAATCCAAGTATCACAGTATTAAAGTAATAAAAATAAAGTAACTTGATTACTTTCCGTTACTTTTGTATTACCTCAGTACCAAAATAAAAATTAACCTACGGTGTCTTTATGTTTGTTTTTAGGTTTACTCATTGTTTGTTCAGCTATACCTTCTTTTGTTCTGTGTGATTTCACATACAGATAAATAGTGATAATTATGTATAAATGTAGCCATAATATTATGCTATTCACAGTTAACACTCTAACTTAAACTTCTTATTACAGGGCTTGTGTTTTTACCCACACACCATCCTGGTCACCAAGCATTACCACCTACAGTCTCAAAATATTTATCAGCCTAATTGTAGGCTACAAGTAGGTGTAGTAGTATTAGTAGTCATGACAGGTTAGCTAGCCAACTGGACATAGCTAACGTTAGTGGTGGGCCTGTGTAGCTAATATTAATGGCTGTTCTATGTAGGTAATGTTGACGGTTAGTCTGTGTAGCTAAAATTCACGGTTGTCCTGTGTAGCTGACATGATTGGTTGTTTTGTGTAGCTAATGTTGGTGGTTAGTCTGTGAAGCTAATCCTAGCAGTTGTTCTGTGTATCTAACATTAGTAGTTGGTCTGTGTAGCTAACATCAGTGGCTGTCTTACTTGCAAATCTTTCTTTAAATTAGATATTAAATTCTTGGATGATAGTATTTTCACAGCTGAAGGTAGAACTTGCACTGTACTGTGCTGTTCTAACATTTTCTGATTTAAAGACAAAATAATGTTGAAATTTCCCCTAAAGCTTTTTTTTTTTTACTAAAGGCCATGATAATGACTGTGCTGCAAGATGAGCTGGTCTCACTAAAGATCAGAGTAGAGTGAAATGTTATCATGTATTCATGGTGGTAGTTTGTTCCTTATTTAAAAATATATTTCAAAATTGTAATATTGCTATTAATCCACATTTTTTACTAAAACACTGTAGATTACCTCTTTTTTCCTGCAACTGTAATGGAATGCAGGTAACATTTCTTTGTATCCTAATTAAGTAATCCCATTACATGTAATCCGTTACTCCCTAAGCCTGAACATAAATGAATACTTTTCTGGTCTGTATTGCTTTATGGTGATGACTGGCTGAAGGTCATGGTTTACACACCATTTTACAGCCCGTGCTAGACTTGGAAAAGATAGATGCACAATGAGGGATCTCGACAGTGGCTATCAGGGCTCTTGTCTGTGAACTGCTGTGGACTTGGCCACCGAGCGAGGACTCAGGACATATTGCTTTGGTTAATGACTGGTGACACTTGCAAGATTTGTGATCTTTGAAGGTCGTGCCCCCGCTGAAGTCACACAAGGAGGGGAATAAGTCGTGGGCTGATCCCTGCTGAAAGCTGCAGGAATGGACATTGCCGTGATTCATCTCTGTCTCATCGCTCCTGCTGCTGGGAGCTTCCATGGACGGCCACTCTCTGTGACACTTTCTTCACTGGCCAGCTCTCAGCCAGTGACAGGAGCCATGTGCTAAAATGTAGGCAAGTGTGGTAAATGGAGGCACTCTGTCTTTCCCTGTACAACTCAGACTGGTGTTTCCTAGTGAACAGTTAGCTATCAAAAGCAATGTTTTCCATTCCTGTTCATTATCTTCAACAAGGGAGATTTTTTTTTAATAGTTTTTGCCATCACTCTTTTTGGTAATAATAAAAACATTGCAATCAGTTTTTATTAAAAGATAAGGCCAGTGATATTTTATTTATATTATCCCATGAAAAGATCAAAACCAATGAAACTATCCTACTAACAAGTATTGCCTGTGAAGCCAAATGTTGATATCCTGTCATGTGCTAAAGACCTCTATTGCTGTCCAAAAACTCATCCATAAGCCACAACATTGCACTGCTGGAGATAAGTTCCCTCATTACCATGAACATGGGCATTGTAGTTTATTTTGAGTCAATTGCAGATACACCATCTGTAAAATAGTCACTAGAGAGTATTGCTTTCTAATCAACTGCTAAAAATAGTCCCTAAAATTGCATTATTCACTCCTGTTAAAAAGAAAACACTGCAATGCCCAGCTGTTGTCTTTTTTTAAAAGTTAAACACTTTTGTGACTGTTTTTTTTCTTCTTCTTCTAATATCTACACTTTAATAGGAGCAAATGGCCTTTGCAGAAGTGGAAAGTAGTGAGAGACAGATAAACGGATCATTGGTTTGGTCTTTGGTCATAGATTTGTTCACAATAATAAAATATAGAGTAAAGTCAGCCTTATCCTGTTAGAAACACCAAGGAAGACAATTATCCGGGTTTTGCACATACTTGCCCTTGAGACCCTTGTGTTTCATAGACTTTTCTGTATTCTGAGGACTTGAAGAATGACAGTAACAAAATAAGTAAACATTTCTACAAACATGCAGATGACCTATAACTGACACTTACTAAAATGGAAAACACAATGTGACCACAGCATTTATGATTTCTAATATGATTTCATTTCTGTATTACTGTATAGAAAACTAATATTTTATCTAATAATGTAATATTTTAATATGTATTTCTAATGAAGTTAAACGTTTAATCCAAAAATAGTTCTAACCAGAAGTTTGTAGAAAAGGGGAAACGAGGAGAGGAATAAGGCCGAGGGGACTGGTTTTCAAAACTAGATAAACAGAAGTGGGTTAGCTTATCAAGTTAGCAGGCCAGCAGGTAGCAGGTCCCTCACACAAGGCCTTGGCAGCACTGGTCTCAGCTCTCATGAACGGCAAGCTTGTCTTAATACTTCAGTTCAGTTTAGGTTGGTGGTGAATGGATTCTGAAATAAAACAGAGCTGGTTTTCATACAAAACAAAAAAACAAAAAGTATGTGAAGCTGTAGTAGTGAATCCTAAGCAGCAGTTCCCAAAACTGATGTCTCATGTCCTGATTCAATTCAACAGCTGCACTTCATCACATCATTAAACACCTCCCAGTGATGTCCCCTTTATCAACATACAGCTTAACCATACTTTATTATTATTTCCCAATGAAAACCAGTCCAAAATGTTTTGGAAACAGAAAAAGAAAGACTATAACTCTCCTATCATTCCTAGCTTGGGTGTATTAAGGAGAACTGGATAAAGTGGGTGCGAGCAGCTCTCTTCTGTGTCACATGCATGCCAGGAAATGACATTTGGAGAAGCTGTGTTGTTGTCCAGGTGGAGACAGTAGACGTTTAGAGTTGTAGAACTTATACAAGTTGCACAGTGCCAGAAACAGGTTGTGATAAATAAATTTGTCATAAATTGGGAGAAATACAGGAGAATTGTGACCCTTGGAGGAAACCAGTAGAGGGCAATGAAAAATGGAGGTCTCGTGGGAAAATCAGGGTTGACAAGTATGGTTTTTCATATATTTGTAGGAAACAACAAATAGTAAAATTACTGCCCAAACTGTCCATTGAATAAATCTATCACAGCTTTGAGGGCAACATCATGAATCAGTTTTGGCCTAAAATACTCGGTTTAACCTCCAAATAAAGTGGTTTAGATAATCGGTCTTAAATGTGTAAACTGTTCACATTTTTTGCCCAAAACCATGAAAATAAGACCCAGAGTGTAACAAACACAGGGCATTTACAAAATAGGGCAGAAATCCTAACCAATATGTGAAAGCCGCTTCTCATTTGCAGTATTCCACCGTAGACAAAAATCTCTGTCTTTTATAACACTCACTCATGCTCAGTGAATGTATTAAGATTCATGCTAGGATTCAGAGGAATTAACTATGGAGGATTTAAACACCCTATCTCTTGTGTGCTTTGTCTTCATTAACCCAAAGATCAATATGTCATTGGCTCAATTACAGCAGACATTGATGACATTGAGCCCGCCATCCTATTTGTTCTGAGTCACTTCATCCCACCCTTAACCCCCACGGTGGGCCCTTCACATACAGTACTGACTCCACCTTCTGCGTCTCCCACCATCTTGTGTGTCGCCTCCTGCAAGACAATTTTCATAATAGTGTTTATGGAGTAAACAGAGCTTGTTATGATTGTGTGTGCAAAGCTCATGCACATGCCCCGTGGGAAAGGGGTTAGCTAACAAAAATTAAAGTACAGCAAAAGGAATACCAAAATATTGTTGTAGAAAAATGGTAACTGTGCAGGGAATATACTGCACAGGCCAATACTGCTACAGCTGGATAGATGAGGTTTTAGCTAATATTAACTAAGCTGATAAATCAGAGCAGTTAATGTTTCCTCGGTCCAAAAAATGCCTCTACAAGCACCTTGATGTCGTGTTAATTCAGAGCCTAGAAAGACGTGCTTTGTTATCCAGGCATTTTCAAATGTGCAAGCAGGAAAAATGAGGGTCCTTCAAGGTTTACTTTAGTCAGGAAAGTTGCTCTTGGAAGAACTGTAAAGAACCAAAGAAAGGTCACACACAGTTCTGCTCTTTTCATGTATTCCAAAGGTTCTTTTCAACATGCAACACAGCCATTTTAGCCCAGTTTTATAAAGAAACATTTCCAGTTTCCAGAGTTTTTCATTTCATCATATGGAGACAAAAAAAGACTCCTACACTCTTAGAAATAAAGGTGCTAACTAAAGTCATAAAGGGTTCTTAAGCTTGTCCTCACAGGAGAACCCTTTTTGGTTCCTGGAAGAACCTTTTATACAGGTTTCACATGAAACCCCTTAGAGAGTTCTACAGTACCTAGAACACAACATTAAGGGTTACCTAGAACAACCTGTGAAATGTTTCACCCAGAACCCCTTATGAGAGGTTCTAAAGGAGAACCCTTCTATGGTGAAATGGTTCCACTCAGAACCCTCTCTGGGGGTTCCGTCTTGAATCTTTCCACTTTCTAAGGGTGCTAACAAGGACACACCCAGGGGGTTCTACCAAGAACCTATTTATATTCCAAGTGTTTTATCTAGGACCCACTTAGTGGGTTCTGGGGGGAAAAAAACCTTTATATTCCAAAGATTTTATCTAGGATATACCCAGCGGTTTCTACCAAGAACCCCTTTATATTATGGTACAAAGGACTCCCTCCCAAAACCCTCTCTGGGGGTTCTGTCCAGAATCTTCCCACTTTCTAGGGGTGCTAACAAGAAGCCACCCGAGGGGATCTACCAAAAATTGCTACTTTGGCCATTAAAGAAGAACCCTTTTGGAACCCTTATTTCTAAAAGTGCAGGATCACAATAGCACAGACTAATAGTTCTCCTTATGAAACTCTGGCTTTAGCTCTTCTCTATTCATCCAGTACGTTCCTCGAGCTGCTCTTCGTCTGAGCAACGGCGACACGGACAGAGATGGTTCAGGCCTCTGTGACAAAGATACAGGTCAGCAGAGCCGGTCATTTCCTGGTCAGAGCCGAGAGGAGCAGGTGTCACGAAGCCGTGTTTAATAGGATCTCCCCAAGCCTCTTAGACGTATTCCATGACTCCAGAGCTGTGTCCCACTTTCTGGATGATATTACTCCTCATATCTTTGTTGCTATGTGGTAAAAAAAAAAAAAAAAGCTAGTACAGTAGCACTAAACTGTAATATCTGCTGCTTCTTATTTGCTCTAATGGCATTGTGATTTTTTTTTTTTTTTTTTCCTTTGGGTGACACTAATTAATGATGTTTAACAAATATTTGAGAAATATTTTACTGCATTTGAAGCAGAGAGGTCAGGTGGCTGCAGCAATAAAACAACAGCCTTTTTATACGCTTATTTTGCTCCACTTAATAAGGATTTATTCAGTAACCGCTTTATGTTTTAAATATACTTAATTAAAGGTCTAACACTTTTCAAGGCAAACACCTCCCACTCATGCCTGCTGACCTGCTTTTCATCCTTCATTTTAAAATACAAGCAGCGAGAGCGAGGCTGTACCTGACCGCCATACATAACAACAACAAAAGATGGACATGCTGTTCCCAGGGCAGGACCTTAAGAGACAAACAAACATAAACAAAGACACATATGCCTGCCCAGCTCATGACCTGCTCAGACAGCCTGGCACACCGAACCGTCTGTCGATTGTATGGTCAGCTGCTCATTACAAAGCCTCTTGACAGCTTTTGTCTTTATTTAGTTCTGTCACCTAGCTGGCTGTGGGTCAACTCTGGCTTGCAAAAGGGCTTATTTCCTTACTTAGGTTGCCACAGCTTACATCCCTGGAGAGACAAAGGCCGCCCGTCGTAGACTTTCTGTCTTCATCACTCACCAGACTGGCCACAGTGTCTGGGTGCTTTGGCTGCTTTGTTGTTGGTTGTGGTAGTGAGAAGAAGATCAAGGTTTGGCTTTGGTTAAATTTAGATTTGAAAAGGCACTATGTGCTTTTTTTTTCAAAGAGCCTCACAAGGCCACAGTGGACACTACAAAGCAATGAAATGTCTTCAGAAGGCACCAGCTGGAATTGTGATCTGGTTCAGTAGCTGTATTCTAATAGTGAAAAGAAGCTTTCAGAGAACTTTTGAAGGAATGTTTTGAGATCTTTGGACACTCATAAGAGCAGGAACCTAGAGGTGATTAACTTACCTTAGCACAAAGAACAGATAGCCTGGCTCTGCCCAAAGTTAGGGTGGCACAATATCACTTACTAATATTGACAATAACTGTGATATTCAAAAATTAGATATTTATATCATGTCAACAATACACATATGATAATACTGTGTAAATAAACATAGACATACTGTAAACATACTAAATTTCTATAGATACCGCGATATTGTTATTGTGAATTCTTCTAGCCACACTAATTGTGTAGTGAAAATGGGATACTGTGACAGCCCGAGTCCAAAATGAAAGAATATGCCTACAGAAACCTTAAAGTTCAGCAATTAACAGATTGTATCTCATTTGTTTAATCTGTTCACAAACAGAAACATAAAAATGTTTTGTATGTTTTGGCACGTTTTTTTTATAGATTGTGATTCTTTTTTCAGGATTTTTTTTACTTTGTGGTTTCTCCCTGCTTCCAGTCTGTAAACTAGGCTAAGCTAAGCTAAGATAAGCACCTCCATGAACACATTAGAGTGGTATCAACTTTCTTATTTATTTCTTGGGCAGAAAGTAAAACATAGGCCTATTTCACAAAATGTCAAAGTAGCTCCTTCATTTTAATCTTTTTATAGATCTTGCAAAGCTACTCACGTCCTGACTCTGCTCCATTAACGGAAACGACATGAGTGTGGCATCAAATTTCTCATTTAATTGTTGGGCAGAAAGTGAAACGCAGGTCTATTTCACTAAATGTAGAAGTTGTTCTTGAATTTCTATCTCTTTATAGATCTGGATTTTTTGAGAATTCTTTAAATTTTGTGGTTGAAACAGGCTAACAGATGTGACATTGGTATCAAATTTCTCATCAATTACTGGGCTAGAAAGTGAGACAGTTTTCCCCAAATGCCACCATAGTTCTTTAGACTTAACCTTTTTGATCTTGATTTTTTGAGGATTTTTCAAACTTCGCACTGATAAAGCATAAGCAAAAACTACTCTGCCCTTTTATCAGGTATATAGCCTGAAGATAATAGTTGTGATGTGCAGTAATGAACTCAGGTTGGACATATGGGATACCTGTACAGTGGATATGTAACTTAATAATTGCACAATCCTAAGTAGCTTTATACAGCACATACTGTAGGGGCTCCTGACCTCTGCATTAACCCCTGCTCTGCCGCAACTGAGGCGAGCAAAGAGATAGGTATTTGCAAGGCAAACACAATTAAACCTGTGGGTTGAAACACATCACCAGAGGCGATATGAGGGAGATACAAGCATCTGTATCCTGACATGTTGTGCAGCTTCCTGCCTCCTCTCACATAATGCTGCACATTTGTCACCCCCGCTCCCACCTACACGCTCTGCCGCTGATGTGCAGGAGGGTTCACGCTCTTTGGAGTGGCAGCCTCACTTTTATAGCAACAAGGTGATGCGGGGCAGACATGCTCACTGGCGGATGTATTCATTATTCAATAAACATTTTACATATGCAGAGTTATGAGAGCACCACTCTGTCTTGGTGTGATTATCCTTTGTGGCTGCGCGCTCCAGGCTATCAGGAGAGATCAGCACAGCATACCAATGATCAATGGCTTCCAGGAAGGGCAATAATGATGTATTAGGATTTAATCGAATGGCGTTATCAATATTCTGTCAGTTCTCGTCCAAAACTTTCTGCAGCTTGTAAATCAATGTTAGACTGAAGCGTACACAATTTGCTGTTGATTTGACCAGTTTTGACCTTTGTTCTGTGTTATATTTTGTTTCTTATTTTTAAATCTGATGATATACAGCACATTAAAATATGAATACTGAAGGCATAATATTTGCAGATGTAATAGACTTTACAGGGATAGTTTGGATTCTTTGAAGTGGGATTGTGTGAGGTACATAGTCAGAGTTTTACCTACAGTAGAGGGCGGTCCGCACACCCCTGGTTTGGAGGAGCAGAGAGGGGCAGTAATAGGTATTTAAGGTATTTTCGCCTAAAAAAATCTATATCAGTTTAAGTGTACACTATATTTAAAGCATTTTCACAGCTTTACTATGCCAGAACACAGCTTTTTCCAGTGGCAAAGCACTGTTATATAAGCTAAATATCGCTCTCTCCAAACCAGACTCCACTGGCTAAATCAATCATTTAATCTTGCAGAACACAAGAGTTGCTGTTCTACTGCTGCCTTGATCTGTTAGTTTGTTAAAGGATAGTTGAAAGGATAGTTCAGCTTCATCAAATTCACACAATTACACAAACAAACTAACTGACCAAGGACTACAGAACTGTAGACCAGCAACTTCATGTTCTGCTAGGTACAATTATTCATTTCACCTGTGGACTTTGGTTTGTTTAGGGAGAGCGATACTTGGCTTGTATAACAGTGTTTTTCTGTCAGAAAAGGCTGTGTGACTGCAAAGGAAAGCAGTGAAAATATTCTAAATATAATGTACACTTACCTTACCTTTTGTTGCTGATCTTGTCCACATTAGTTAATTGCTTAGCTTCCATGCTGGTGCCTCTCTCTGCTTCTCCAAACAGGAGGTGTACTGACCCATATGAACTGCAGGTAATACACTGACTATCACCAAGTACCTCATACAACCTCACTGCAAATAATCTGCACTATCCCTTTAACACAAACAGGTCATTGCCACTATAATTGTTTGTAAAGGATTCCATACTGTTCAGTGCTATGGCTGGAAATAGAATAAGCTTAGAGGTTAAGGTAAAAGGTTAAGGTAAGCATGTAATGTTGAAGGTTAGGGGTTAAGGAATGAACATAGGCCTACATCAGAGTATTCTTACAATGTGTATGTACTGTATGTGGGTGTTTGTGTGTGTGTGCTTGTGCGTTTGTTTTTCTATGCATGCATCTGTGTCTGTTTCTGCAGCGCTGAGCTATATTGAAAAGATAATCTGTGTATTTGTGCCATTCCTGCCAAAAACAGTAGACTGATAACCTGATTTGCTGGTAACCTTACACTTGGGGGACACTGATGACAAATACCTTCCTGGGAGGCCTTGGCAGCCGCAGCCCATATATTACCGAGGGGTCACCTTGGCCCGGTCCCCATCTCATCACAAAATAGCGTTCAGTACCTTCTCACTGTGGACAAGGCCATACTTCATCCTGCCATATATCTTACCTGCTGGAGCATCTCTGGCTGTATCAATATAAATAGTAGAAAACTGATAAACTCAGATCCTTGCAGTGTTCTGCAAAAACAATAATATTTTCTACAGCTGTGCGGAGATAAAAAACTGCCTGCTCTCTGTTTCACATGAAAGATTAGACTCTCTCTGCTTCACACAAACACACATGCACTCTCTTAGAATTAAAGATGCCAATGGGTTCTTCAGCTTGTTCCCATAGGAGTTACAGAGAACCTTTCTATTATGGAATAGTTCTACCCAAAACCCTCTCTGAGGATCCTATCCAGAACCTTTGCACCTTCTAAGGATGCTAAAAGGAACCCAACCATTTTTTTTAATATTGCAAGGGTTTTATCAAGCACACACTCAGGAGGTTCTGCTGAGAACCCTTTTATATTCAAATGGTTCTGGAACCCACCAAAGAGGTTCTGCCAAAAACCTTTTCATATTCTATACCTTTTCATTTTCTCTAGAACATACTCAAGGGGTTCTACTGGGAACTTTTTATATTCCAAGGGTTTTATTTAGATTAGAACATGCTTAGTGGGTTCTACCAAGAACCTTTTCATATTGCAAATTAATCAAATTTTTACCAGGAGGTTTTACCATAAACTATTTTGAATATTCCAAGGGTTTTATCTAGAACAAACTCAGGGGGTTCTGCTAAAAACCTTTTAATATTCCAC
>JAJHUR010140510.1:1342652-1366271 GCA_027495735.1 Lutjanus campechanus | reverse complement strand
TTTTTTTTTTATCCAGAACACACTCAAGGAGGTCTTACCATGAACCCTTTTATTTTGCAAGGGTTTTATCTAGAACCTACCCAAAGGATTCTACTGAGAACCTTTTTATATTCCAACCAGGTTCTACCAAAAACCCTTTTATATTATTACAGTACACAAACTTTAAAGAACTCTTTCTTAAGTTCTTAACAGAATCCTTTGTCAAAATCCTTAGACAAAGAACACTTGAGAAACCCTTTCCTCAAAAAAAGGTTCTTCAGAAGCAAATGATTCTGGGCAGAATCTCAGCCCTTCAGGCAGAACCCTGTCAGAACCCTTTCTTCTAATAGTGCAGACACACACATATACATGAAGCCAGGCATACAAACAAGCATGAAAACACTTATGCAGAGTATCATCTGAGACAAGAATAATATAAGATTAAGTATTGATGTATCACAGCAGCATAGCCTGAGGTATGAAACTGTATCTGCTGTATGTTACAGTAACCACAATAGACAGTATTCCAAATGTGGAATAGGCCTTGTAGCAATTGTGGGATGCTGCAACTTAAGACGTGCAATAAAAGAAAAAAAAGTACAATAAAAAATAGTGGAGGGGATTGATAAATGCTGGTTACCTAGCAACAAGCGGCTTAGAGCGAACTCAAACAATAGCTATGGCCCGTGTTCGGCGGGCAAGTGTCATATCATTTGTCATGATTAAGCGTAGGGAGGCAAGTCAAATTCAGAGACAAACAATCATGGCGGTGTTAATGGCTCAGCTGTTCCAGCCAAACCATTAGCTATTGTGTTGTGGGACCATTTCCAGATCGACAATAATCAAAAATTGTTACAAATGGTCACGGATTTTGTGGTGTTAGTTTGTGAAAACATAGCTGATGGCAAAAGAAGTCAGTGTGAGAGAGTGGGTCTAATGAATAGATATTGTCTGATGAGTTTAACACTGATGAATATCAGTGTCTAGCTCTGCTTCTGTGTGTGTGTGTGTGTGTGTGTGTGTGTGTGTGTGTGTGTGTGTGAGTGAGTGAGAGAGAGAGAGAGAGAGAGAGAGAGAGAGAGAGAGAGAGAGTACTGTTGAGTAGGAGGAAAGTTTGTGGACTTGAATGCCAATAAGAGTGTGTGCGTAAACAGTTATTATGAGTAAACCTGGGTTTGTGTGTGTGTGTGTGTGTGTGTGTGTGTGTGTGTGTGTGTGTGTGTTAGTAGAATCTGATAGGTGCTCCCTGTCTCCTCAGTGTTTCACCTCCGATCAATGCCCTCCCACAGGACACTCCATGACTTCACTCACAGAGAGATTCTGTTACCCTCTCCCCCTTGTCTAGGAAACAAGACCCTCCTCAAACCAAAGAGCTTTTTTGTTTTTACCCATTTTCCTTTTGGGGAGCTCCCATTTCATTACCCAGGCTTTTGTGTTACGTGCTTATCTGGAAGGTCTTACTAATACTGTATGTAAAGTACACAGAGGAGAAGAAAAAATAAAAAAAACATGAAATAATAGATGAAAGGTATCCTGCTAATTGATTACCGGCCAAACTGTCTGCTGTCAGACTGTGGGCAAACCTAAATTTAAATGTGAAATATGATTTTTTAAATAAATAATATGTAGTTATAATTGTGTATCTATTTATGCTGGCTGGAGATTCTTGCTATATAGTGTAAAATGTTGGTAATGGACTGTTTGGGGAGGGGCATAATCTCCAAGATGTTTGACCTTCAGGTAGCTGAGTCCTCAGAGTCATCCATAAAGAGATTACAGGCATGGAGAGAGGACCGACATGAAGACATCAACGTCTAAGAGTGGGAGAAGGCATGTACTAAAGCACAATCACAAACAGTTAATGCACACCTAAAATTACTGCAGTATAACTGGTTGATGCAAGTGTATATAACCCCAGAAAAGCTTAATGGATACAATAGTGCTATAGCGGATATATGTATCAAGTGTGGAAAGGACTGTCTTTGGCAGTGTACTCAAATAAAAGAGTTCTGGGAAGCAGTGAGATAGTGTATTCAGGACATATTATCCATACATGCATACCAACTAGGGATGTCACGATACCAGAAATTTAGTAGTTGATACCCATAACAGTGAAATTCTGCTTTTCTCAGCATCCAGTTTGATTGTCATAAAAATTCTGCCGTTATTATTTTTCTTTGCCACCTCTAATAAAAACTCTACTGAGCTTCTAGAATAAAAGACTGAGGGGGGATATTTACTGACGCCTGATGCCTGATGTCTCATGTCTGAAAAGTAATAAAGTGCAAAAGTGATTTCTGCTGCTGCACTTAGAATTTAAGTTGAGCTCAAGGTGTAGCAGTAGTTTAAATTTACTGACATGGTGACAGATCATTAGTCCAGAAATATTTATTTGAAAGACTAATGTTATAATTTGATGACAGATGAAAGACTGAACAGTGAGGAGTCAGGACAGTAGGCAAAAAAGGAAGGAAGGGTTGTTTCGGCTGAAAACCTTACATGTCTCAAGTGCAGATATCCAATACTGAGTGCAGTCGAACTGTAGGTAGTAATTCCTCAGCACAGGAAAACTGTGCACGCACAACTATTCAGTGAATACAGGAAGTCAAAGTGAAGTCAGTAAACTGTGGTTGGAAGTTTATGACATACAGTTTAATGAGCCCAAATCTCAACAGTTAACTTCAGTACAATGTTATAAACAGACATATGATGGGAAATGTTGGCAAAAACTACAAAAATAAGACCCAAGTTTAAATAACCTGGAATTATCCTTTAAAAGTGGCATTATATGATCAGTACCTATGTGACTCCACGCCAGGCTTGAAATTATATGTGTAGCTTACTTGCCAGTTTGGGGAGCCTAAACACCACGTTTAGTGCAGCACTGTCTAGAACTGGAGAGGCTTCCTTATAGGTGATACACTGCAAGACATGAGGACTTGTAGACTTTGGGGAAAGTTTAGTTTAGTCCCATGTTCTGTCTATTGTTTACAGTTAGTTTATGTTAAAACCCACAGAGTACAGAATATATAACAGTGCTTAACAATATGCAAAACAAAATAGTAAAAAATAAATAACAGTGTGGAATGACAGGATAGTTAGAGACATTTTTGAGACAGAATGGAGTAGGAGATTGCAGGCCTTTGTTTCACCCCTTCAGTGAAGTATTCAAGCTGACTCTAAAAACTATGGTTCAACAAGTTTGTGCTTACGGTGGCATTTTTGGGGACATGTGAAAGTGGCTGCCGACTCATGCAGAAGGAGCAGGTTGACAGAATGATGATTCCCAGCCTCTCAATGCTTAGCAAATACAGATGGTACAGTGTGTAAATGGAGGCTTAAGGATGGAGACGCGGAGGAAAAGCGAGGGGGAGAGATGCA
Source organism: Lutjanus campechanus (assembly GCA_027495735.1). Taxonomy (NCBI): domain Eukaryota; kingdom Metazoa; phylum Chordata; class Actinopteri; order Lutjaniformes; family Lutjanidae; genus Lutjanus; species Lutjanus campechanus. Next base: position 1,362,911 of record JAJHUR010140510.1, on the reverse strand, counting down.
ATGAGACGTGTTCATCCAAATTGAGACGGCGAGCAGAAACCGAATGAAAACAGAGTGTGGCGGAATTAAAGGGGAAGATAATGGGACAGGGAGAGGGAAAAGAGATGAAGAGCGGCAATCGAGGTGGAGATACAGTGAATGGGCAGAGAGTGGGCTGAGCTGAGAGAAAGAGCTGTTTACCGGAGAGGGGAAGGCAGCGAACGAGAAAGAGACTGCAATAGAAGAGAGATAGATAATCGACGTGGGTGAGAGGGAATGAGAGAGGGGGCGGTTGAGAGTGAAACAGACAGTGACAGAGTGCACAACGGGTAGAGAATAAGATAAAGGTACACAGGGGGCGGAGGTTGTGAGGGAGAGATTTCCAACAACGGGGCGACAGTTGTAGAAAAAAAAAAAGAAAAAAGAGAAGGAGAGTTCCCATCTTGTATGCGGCCCTTGAGCCAACTGCGGGGCAGCCAGGACGGATGCGACCCTGGTTGCGGCCGTGGAGGGCATCGGGCAGGACGAGCACTCGCGATGGGGACATTAACAAAGCGTGAAATTAAAGCTGCCATGCTGCAGGGACCCTGGGCCCTGTCTTAACCTGCCATCATCATCACCCCTCTGAGGCCTAACTCAGAGGCTGGAGGGAGGCGGTGGCAGTGGGGCATTGATGGGGTGCTGAGGGGTAATAGAGCCTGCTGTATTACCGTAATGATGTGTGGAGAAAGGACAGAGGAGGGAGATTATAAGAGGAGGCTCTAATCACTCCTGCGTGACAGCACGGCTCTATCTGGTAGCACAGGCGCTACACACAGGTGGAGCGTTTATGGAGTGACAGCCCTTCTGAGCTGTGAATTAGGAAATGCTGACGAGGCATGTGTGCGTGTTTCCCAATTTGAACAAGCGTGCACCTTGTCACTCACTGTATCACAACTGCACGTCTGTTTTCTTGAGTGGAGTTCAGCTGACAGGATGAGGTGACATCCTGGTAAACACACTATTCAGCATTTCGATTTATAGCTGACACCCTGACGTGAAATGGCAGTGGTCATAACCACAGGTTTCTACTGCAGTTGTCACTTAAGTTCCTTTTTTTTTCTTCTTCTCTTTCTTTTTTTTTTAGTGTCCTCGATGAGCCTGAGCTGAATGAGTCACCTTTCTGCAGCGTCCCTGCAGGTCACAGCTTCTCCTCCTACACTGCATTTTCTATTTCACCTGTTGTTGGACAGGTCATCCCAACAACATATGTGGAGGAGTAAACTAATTATGATAAGATAGCAGTGCTGAATTGATTAGTCCATTAATCATTTTGTCAGTCAAGAATTTAAAGAGCAGAGTAATTGCTTGAAAGACCAGACCAGTAATTTTCAATGTTTTAGTCAATTTACTAAAAGCAATGTTGGGTAACATTGCTTTACAGGAAAAGTTCACCCCAAAATCAAAAGTAGATATATTCAACTGGCCTGTAATGCTTTCATCCATCTGTTTTTTGTGTGTGTGTGTGAGTTGCTGAGTTTTGGAGATATCGGCCATAGAGATGTCTGCCTTCTCTTCAGTATAATGGGACTAAATGGCACGTGTGCTCAAAGTGCCCAAAAAACAAACAAACAAACAAAAAAAACTCAAAACCAGTGTTTCTTAAAATAGCACTACAGACCAGGGGAAGAATATGTATTTTTGATTTTGGAGCGAACTATCCCTCACTAAAAAGTAACTTGTTATGTTACAGGGTTCCCTACTGAGAAATGTAACACATTAGAATGTTTTTGCATTACCAGAAATTAAAATCCCTTTGCAACTGACCCAGCGCTATGCCCCTCCTCCAAACAGCAACTGTCCAATAACAGATTAGCGACCTTAACCGGTGTGTCTCACAAGTTTGGACAGTGGCATCTATTTTGTAGTCTTTCAAAAACCTAAAATAGCACAGCACATGTTGTGTGAGTAATAAATTAAAATGTGTCTTTATCCACTTTACCGTATAAGCTGAAAACGTTAGTATGTCCAGCTAACTAGCTTGCTGCCTGTAGTAATTTTACCTCCAGCCAAACATTGCTCATTCCCAGGAGGAGGATGTGAGTGGGTGCATAATCAAAGTGGACTCACAACGATGTGGCTCTTTCTTGCTCTCTTACGTCTAGTCCGGTTAGCTTAGCTCTTATCCCAGCTCTCTTCCTGGTGTGATCACAGTCCAGTTGGTCTGGCTGCATGACCGTCTCATGGTCTACTGCACTTAATCTAACCCTGTGCTTCCTTTTCTGAGGTTAGTAAGTGTATTTCAGTTGTCTGTTGTATACATATATCGTATCTCACCGTCCAACCAATTGATTTAACTTCAGCCTTAGTCTTTGTATGCAGCTATTAAGTAACTTAACATATTCAAGAATTTCCTTCGGGATTAATAAAGTTCTATCTTATCTTATCTTATCTTATATTTAGGATGGTTATCATTTAAAATATGTCAGATGGAAACACTAATAGTGCGTTCAGACCGGACGCGAAGCGAATTTTTCGCGCGACCAGATTACATACAAAGTCAATGCAAAGACGCGAATACACGCGAATTTGTGCCGGCGGCGCGAATCGCGGGCTTGGCGCGATGCGAATAGAGTTAAAAAAATTGAACTTTGCCGAAATATTCGCGTGAAGCTGTGTCGGGACAGCCTATCAGCGTTGAGATTCTTGACAATGACGTCAGTGACGTCATGCTCCCCCCCAGGTCCCGTCTATTCCAGAAAGTGGAAAGGACTGAGGGACAAATATTAAAGAGAGGAAAAAAGAGGCAGGAAGGAGTATTAGCTTACATTAGCAAGTAACACTTAAGAAATTTGCAAGTGAGAGTCATCATTTTAGCAGACAAATCCACAGTGGTCCGCTAGAATTGCACCTTTTTTTGCAAACCATATTATTGTATAGTTTTTTTCTACCATTCCTGGCTTCCCTTGATTTCCACTAATTTAGGGACACTAGGAAAAGCAATTGACTGAACATAAAGTCTGGAATCATTTTTGTCAGATTTACGCTACTGGTTAATTTAAGGTATTGATTTCTAGACTTTACCAAACAATCTGCACTTTCAACTGTTACCTGATTTTTGTGGTGATAAAACACTTGGGAACCAATAGTGTACACGATTTGCAGAGGAAGTTTAATTCCCAATGATACTGACATATTTTTGAAGGGACAGTTCAATCAATAATAAATATTTTTCCACTTGCCTTTAGTGCTGTTTATCCATCTTTCTATTTTGGTGTGAGTTCTTGTGTTTGGAGGATATCACCTGTAGAGATGTAGGAACTATTTTCTTTCTCGTAGAAAGAAAGTAGTTCCAGTAGATTCTACTGTTGAAAGAAAATAGTTACTACATGAATCACAACTAGGCCTCTGAATTAACCAGGTCATGTTCTATGGAAGAGACACTGGTGTTGAATTTTCCTTGTTTTTTTTTTGTTTGTTTTTTTTGTTTTTTTTTTTGTGCTTTGAGTATCACAAGCTTACATCTACTTTCATTGAATTTCATTAAAATTTCATTAAATTCAATAGAGGTGGAAAAATATGTCATTTTCATTTTGGGGGTGAACTGTCCCTTTATTTATCAACAATGCTGAACATTTGCTGGTTCAACTTTCTCACATGTGAGGATTTACTGCTTTCTCTGTTTTGCAATGCTGTAAAGTTAATATTTAATATGTTGAATATTTTGGACAAAACTACAATTTCACACTGGGCTCTGGGACAGATATTTCCACAATTTTCTTGCATTTTAGAGACCAGACCAATTTAAAACAAATAATCAGCAGATTATCTAAGATGAAAAATGTTAGCTGCAACCCTGTGAGATTTTATGTAGATTCCATTTTCATTCTTTTTTCTGTCAATGCAAAGGAGCATAAGTACAACATTATTTCCTCAGGTGATATGTGCGCCTAATTAGATGTTTTCAAGCATTCTGTATCACTAAATAAAAAGATGTAGCAATTTGAGGTCCTTTTTAAAAACATAGCAGATAATAACAACCAAACAGGTGTAACACTATTCAAATCACCACAAGCTACAGTATACTCAGTGAGAATGCACTGTTGAGTTAAGTCTGTTGTCCTTGTGTCTGCAGCCACTACAGGAAAATTAAACTCAATACATGTGCTACCGTCCTCTTCCCCAATGGATCTCAGTTAATTTTTTCTTTAAAGCTCATTTGAATCTAAAGCGCTGCCATCCACCATCCTCAGCCCTCTGCTTTCATCTGTGCTCTGTTAGGAGGCGGTGAAGACTGGAAGACAGTGTTATTGTCCATGTATGTGTCACTGTCAGGGGAGCGCTGGTGCTCTGCTGCAGCGGCGGCCAGTTAATAACCCTGGTGTGAGGTCTAGTGACGGGGGATCATCATCCGGCTCTGTGCAGCAGTCAGGAGCCATTTACCCCAAGCAGCTCCTCGCCTAATGGAACATCTGAGTCAATAAAAACAATCATCACTGCCAATCCTACTGAAAGCAAGGAAATTATTTTAGGTGGTCAAGGAAAACATGGCTGAGGTGTTTGAATCTATCTGTCCGGGGAACGTCTTGATGTGCACTTAGCCAGACAACCTATTACAGTCTTCATCCTCTGTATTTTTCTTGTGTGAGTACATTGACGATCGCCGCAGGGTTTTTCTACAGAGATGCAAAGGCGCCTGCAGCCTCCCAACGAACCGGCCATTGTTTGAGGATGCAGAGTCCGCATTTTGATCTCTGTTGGTGGGCTCAGCCGCTTGTTTGGTGGGAAACAGAAATCTATGTCTGGCTGTGTTGGATGGGGTACAGACCTTATCAACAACCATGTTTTTACTCCCACCATGGCTTAATGAACCGCTCTCAGCATCCACTCAATATCCCTTCAGCGAGGGCCTCCATTGTGCCTCCGAAAGGTCAATAGCTGGACAGTGTGTCTTTGAGAGGCTTTCTGCCTTACTCCAAGACTCTTAATGGTGTTCAATGGAGAGACCCACACAACATTCCCGAGGGGCCGTTCCCAGATATCCGCCCATGATACCTAATCCGGGCCCATTAGCTCTCCTTCCAGCCATGAAAGAGCGCGGCTCCCTTGCATCTCAGGAATTAAAAATTAACCAGCTAATATCCATTTGTCTGATGGGATGCTCTGCGTGGTTGAAACAGCAGATTCCCCCAGCGATGGTCTGTGAGGGATGACTGGTGGAACCCAATCTGCTGCAGGGAAAACGCTGACAGAGATGGCAGGAAGAAACAGAGGGATAATGCCTGTCCATCACATCCATCATGACTGACTCACATCAGTAACAGCTGGCTACCGAGAGATGACCTCCTCCATAAAACTGGAGTCTATTCCTGAGCTGTCATGTAGCACTCATTACTCTGTGTTGCTGCATCCTGTGCAGCACTACATCATGACCTTGCTGTTATTGTCCTTACATGTGCAATGTCCGCATTCTCACTCGAGTAGAGCGAGAGCCATACATGACACACAACATGCAACATATTGCATGTTCTGTCATGTCCTGTAGTATATGTTTAACATTTCTTGAATAATTAGTGCTTCATCACATGAAATGGCATGTTTGTTGTGCTCGGAAGTGCTGCACTACACAAGGGAAACACACACTATGCATTAACAGACACATAATCCATTACTGTCAAATATAAATTGACACCTTATATACTCTACACGTACACATGTAAGGGATAATAATACAGTGAACAGGTCATTATTGTGAAATGAACGGTAATATGCGCTCACTATCCTTATTATTACACAGTTACTGGCACTGGCAAAAAATCAATAATTTGACATGAAATATTGATTTAAAAATGATTTTATTGCACCTGCTAAGTCCTCCAGAGTCTAAAATCAGAACTGTGTCCATAGAGGTCTGCTTTTCAGCATTAACAAAATGCCATAACCGACCCTTCCTAAGTCATACCTCTGATACCTCTGTCAACATTGTCCTTTCCTATTTCCTGTATTTATGTTGTGCTCCATTTGAACTGGGAAGTCAGAATTTCCAAGTTTCCAGTTGGAAGTTGCAACTGAAACGCACCCTGAAAATTTTCAACTTGGAAAGTCAGAGGAACCTCACCAATCCCAACCTCAAAATCTAAGATGGCTGCTCAACGCATCAACAATAGTGAAAGCTGTTTATTTGCACTTTTGACTTTGTGTCTTATTAAATCAGTTGTACACACAGTAATGTCCAAGTTCTATCCATGTACATGTTGCTACAGTGTCTTTTTCTTTTTCCTGACTTTTTATACTGGAATGCGGTCAGCTTTTGTCTGACATCATTCTTAGCTCCAACTTGCAACCTTCGAGGTAAATGGAATGCACCATTATATATGTTATGTGATAAATCCATCTGTTGAAAATAAAACCAAACTTTGTGGGACCTGGGACCAACATATTTTAGGATAGCTAATGTTAACAAAGTGCAATCTGACTAATGTACATCATAAAATTAGCTAGCTAGTTAGTTTCTAGTATTTTGCTTAACATTAGCTAACTTAAGATGTTGCTTTTATGGGAAAAGGAGAAATTAACTGAGGTACCTACCAAGTTTACTCAACTGTTATGTGAGCACAGAGCAAATAGGAGTGGGACTTAGGAAGGGTCAATTGACCAACCAGTACTGAGTATTCAACAAAGCCATGTATCAGTAATAGAGTGCTGCAGGGATGACGTATTTTTGTAGGCTAGCCTGGAAGTTAGCCTGGAAGTTCATTGCCCTGGTTCCCTGCACAAAAATCCAATGGTATTTTTCCATTTTTGTATTAGTGAAGAAAATAAGCTGTTTGGCAAACAAAAGTTTATGATACTTAGATGTTTTGTTTAGCGAGATAATCTTTACAAACAAACATCACTTTTTATTTTTGAAGTGTATTGCCAAAAGTAAAAAGCTAACATTAGGCTATAAACAAACTACATCATGGTAGTGACTCAGCATCACCCCCATTACTCAGGCATGATGACGTTTAATGTCCCTGACAACATCTGGAGTCTCCTTTACCCACCTGTTAGCAAACACCATTTTAAAGACATGTAAAAGCTTCAAAATTCATAACTGGGGATAGAGCAAAACATGAAAAATTCTCAATCTTGTGTTAACTTCAGACCTTATTTCAGACAAGTAACAAAAAAAACATTGCTGCAGCACTCTACGTAACCAGCCATTTCAAGTATATAAAGTAATCTATTACATTACCCACTCAAAATGCTTTCCTTAGCACTATTTGTATTTGTTTACAATTTACAGAAACACTTGACTTGTATACTGTATGTTGATGATCATTGTTGTGTTTTACATATATTTAGAGCTAGTTTCCTGTATGTACATACTTTTATGTCTATTTCTATCTTCCTGTAAATTGTTCTTTGAGCTGTGTGTAAGTACATTGAGAGCAACTTAAAACCAAACTCAAATTCCTTGTGTACACATACTTGGCCAATAAAGGCGGATTCTTAGTTCTGTATACAGTGTCACTGTTTTTCTTTCCTGCAAAAGCAGCGTTCGACACTCAGCAAAATCCTCTACATTGCAGAATATAAACCAATTTGTGCTGTGTCGCCTCCTATTCCTTCTTAGATCCTTGTGCTCAAGGGCCTCGCCAACCTGCTGGCGACCATGCATCTCTCCTCTATTGCTGAGTGGCTAACTACTCTAACCACACTGAGAAAAAAACAAAGAAGAGGAAGACAGGCTTGTTTCTCTGCCCCCATCCCTCTGCAGGAATTTTATGCCTTTGATTTCTTCTTTTTTCAATAACCAAGGGCTCTTTTCACTGTTGCCAACTCAATGAGAGCTTATATGTCCTTCATCCAATTCCAACCCACCACTCTCTCTCTCTCTCTCTCGCCGCTACTGTCTCTTCCTCTTCATTTCTCTGCATTCCCCCTTTTAAATATAGCTTCTGTGGAAATGTTGCTGTGTTTCTTGTGGCTCCAGTCTTTGAAGGAGCAGAGTATTTCAGATAATTTATGTCTCTCTCTGTCGCTTAAGAGGTGTGTTTGTGATGCAGTAAAATGCTGTTTAGTTGATCACATCCTATTATCTGCATTTAAACTTTCAAAAGGAATTTTCTTAAAACGCAGGATGATAAATCAGTAGTATAGATATCAGACACAAATAGCTTGTTAAGATAGAGAGAAAAAGAACTCTAATCTATCACCAAGAGAAAAAACCTTAATCTCCTCCACTTAAAAAGGACGTAAATCAGATTGATTGTTAAAGCTTTCAAACTCAAAAAGGTTATTGATATTATTATCTATATTATAGGCAACTGCTCTGAAGAATTAGAAAATACCACAATGTTACTGAGGCTCTGGTTTGTTAGCGCTGAAGAGTCCAGGTTTCATCATCAACAGTTTTTCTATGTCCATCCAAGAGATGACCATCTTTCATCTATTAGAAGAAACACCAATCAGTGTTGATGGTAAAGTAGTCAATTCAAGCAATAAATTAAATAAAGGAAGCTGAATTCTCCTGCTCATGGAGCCATGCCAGCTGGCCTACATGTACCAGGATGCATTGCATGTGAGCTTCTGACGCCCACACATAATGTTAGCTGACAAAAATACACATCTAGCATGCCCCCTGACTATGCAGAGAAGGAAACCAATGCAAGCTGAGATAGCCTGTAGCCCCTAACATGTATTATTTGAGGTACATCTATTGTTTTAAATAGCCATACCCATACCAAAGTGTTAGGAGGCACATCAAACTACCCTGACACTGCTACTCCAACCTTTCTTAGATTTTGGAGCATCAAATGAGGACCAAAGCTTTTTTTTCTGTGGCTACAGTATCTGGCTGGAGAGATCTAAAAGAAATTTAAAAGGCATGGATGCAAGAAGTGGATGCTCACAGTGCTGCAATACCACCTAGAACCAGGTTTTAAAAAAGTGGACGTATAGCACGGGGGGGGGGCGTTTGATATAAAAACTTCTTTTGTGTGTATGAACTACACTGCAGACTGGGGTATCTGTTAACAATGACAGACAGATCTGTGTATCCTAAACATCTGTCACTGCACAGTATTATTATAAACTACAATGAACTATCCAGATGCTGTCTCTCTATTTTCATCTCTTTGGTGTATGTTGGTGATATTCTGGCCAAATCAATACCCCAAAAAACAAATACAAACAAAAAACTCCAAAACAAAACATGAATATCATGCACCATTTAGTCATTATATAAATAAACTGAACTGAAAAGGGGAAGGATTGCTTCCCAGAGGACAATATTTTATTAAGGAAATAAATTCTTAACAATAATGTTTCATAACAGTAATAACTATAATAGTGACCTTTTCCCAAAAATACTGCTGGTTCTATGATGTGATGCATTTCAAATCTGATGATAGCAGTGCACCATAAAAGCATCAGTTGATGTCCGTCAGATAAGGCGGGTCAATTTCAGTATCACCGACTACATCACTTTGACATCACTAATGCAGGAAGAACAACAGATTTTGCAGCAGGAGAACTCAGATTTCTCTGACTGTATTGTACGCACTGGGGAATTTATTGCTTCAAAAAACTACATTTATCATCAACACTGACTGGACATCCACATAAAAAGTAGAGTTGAAAAAAAAAGTTGATTAATTGATTAGTTGTCAACTATTGCAATAATCAATTAATCTTTTTCAGTATTTTTTTAAAGAAAAAAATCTCAGATTTCAGCTTATCAGATCTGAATATTTTCTGGTTTCTTTAGCGCTCTATGACAGTAAAATTAATATCTTTGAGTTGTGGACAAAACAAGACATTTGAAGATGTCACCTTGGGCGTTGGCAAACAGTGAGCAACATTTTCACCATTTTCTGACGTTTTATTGACCAAACAACTAATCGATTCAGACAGTTGCAGCCCTAACAAAAAGTAGTGAATTTTCTTTTTAAGCAACATGCATAATAATTAAACAGTATTTGAATCACAGATATCTACCAGGAATATTCTGTGTTCTAATGTTCATCTCAGTACTCTGGAGACCCTTCTGCTCATTTAATGTGACATCACTGCTGCATCTGACACACACATTTTATGCCTGAAACTGAGAACTGGAACCACATTATGGTGACCAGTTATTGCTCTGCTCTTACTTTCCTCTCTAGAAATGCAGAAAGCTGCAGCACTATCTCCACATGTACCTACTTTAAATGGGGTCCTCATTCTGTCCAACCGCTGAGACAGAAACCGCAATCATTAACATGTTTGACTGCATGTTGGTTAATGATACAAAGAGCTCTGTGTGTTCTCATCATTAACTTCCATTAACTGTTTTCCTGCCTCATTGAATCCTGCGTTAATTGTGCAACAGTTATAAGATGAAGGCATCCTGCTCTGAAGTCTGTGGAAGGTCCCCTGATCATTATGTATCAACTCTATTTTCCTTGTTTTTGTGGTTTTCTGTAAGCTTATTAATAATAAATGTAATGTTATGTATAATACCATAGTGATGTTACTTTAATATCACAGTGATTCAGATTATACATGTTTTTGAAAGGAAGCTTGATAATAATACATCACAGTTACAATAAGCTCCCGTCTCTTATTAGTAAACCATTTTCTCTATGAATTACAAATCAATTAGTACTACATTTTATCACAAAAACTACATTTTTATTCTGATTGCAAGGGAGATGACAAAAATAGGCTATGGCAGCATAAGTGTATGCAAGCTGTGTCTGAGAATGAATTTATTAGATTAAATGGGAACATCCAATGTTTTCTGATGAAATGATAGGCTGTAACACACTATAACACCCCATTCAGTCTCATGAGCAAACAATTTTCTGGTAAAAATCCAGACACAAAATCTAGGAATTAGCAGAATCTAACTGATGAAAAAATGGAGATGCGCCACCAACAAAAATCAAAACCAAACACAGATGATATGGTTTTTAAAGGGCCGATTATCTCAGAGCCGAAATTAACTAAATTTCATTTATCTCACAAATATGACTGAGACAAAGGGGACTTTGGGTTTATTGAGTTTCTTTCTGTAGTGCAGGAAAACATTACAACAAGTGATGTAAAAATAACATCATATACTAATATTAGTCTGTTTTCTCTAGCTGGTAAAGAACATGTGAACAAAACAAATTCCTTGAGAGCCTCAAAACCCACTCATGCAGCAGGACACATTTCCCATGACATGCAAACAAGTGGTTGTCATTCCTATTATTATGTGGAGACCACACTGGAGCCTGTGTTTATATACCAATAAGTATTTCAAAGCCAATAATTTCTTATTATGTTAACAGATCCCTCATTGAACAACAGTCAAACATCGAAATACTAGTAATCTACCTCTGTTTTGCATGAAATTTGACTTCGCACCAACATACTGCATACCGTTGATTAAATACACAGTGTTATTTGAGATGTAGATCCTATATTTGTGTAAATTGTTTGTTAATAATTTAAAGCAGCATGATGTACACAAAGTGCCATAGGGATCAGAGCTGAGGGATTTTATTTTTATCCTGGATTGTACGTAAATTATCCTCAGACAAAACTCTGTCATGTAGTGGAATAAAAAACATATGCTGGTGACACTGTGTATAAGTGCTAAAATAGCAGCACAACCTTAAATCCTACAGCCTACTCATTAGCAAAACTGGCATGTTATTTCTCTGACAACAGATAAAACTGACACTTATGGGGAAAATTGACATGGTCTGATTAATATATCAACACCTTGAACTCCAATGTAGCTATAAACACGTCTATTTCAAGGTAGCCTTTAAAAAAATGTATGTATTTATTTATTTTTGGAAAAGCTGAGTCTCCAAATATGTAACTAAGACATTCACACGTTCCGTGATTGTTTTCCTTATTATGAAATAACTTGGACCTGTGGAAATTACCAAATAACCTTAAAGATTTTTTTTCTATAAATAAATAAATAAATAAATAAATAGATAAACAAACAAAAAACCCTGCCCTCTGACTGTATTTTCTTATTTTCTCATCATTTTGTTCTTTGCAAGATGTTTCTGGGCATCAACCTTTGGGCATGGTGTGTCGCCCCCAGCAAATAACAGGTTGGGAGGTTAAAAAACAAACAAATACATAGTAACCAACTGTTACATTGCTGTCTCCGCCTCTGTACTCCGCTCTCTGTCTGTAAGAGCTGCAAAGAGAGAGGCACACACATATACACACAGGCAGAACAGACTGAGGTCACAGCAACAAGATGAATGTTCACTTCAGTTGCACTGACACAAAATGCGGAGGTGTGGGCGTGTTTATTTATTAGTGCTTTAGATCATAACTGCTGTGAAACAATCAGAAAATATTGTTTTATTTCTCTTGATTTATTCCTTTGCTCTCACTAACATCACTCCTTCCTCCTGCTCAAATCACAACTTGTCAGATACTGAGGTATTGTCACCACCCCTCATTTACTCCAATATTAACCCATTCACAGTGCAATAAGACATCGACCCATTCTCACCTCAGCTTGTCAACATACGTCATGTGATTACTGAAACGACTCGCTACATGAAAGTCACATGACGCAAATCATGCACATAACATTATGTCCCTCAAAACTTGTAATAACCTTTTGGTTTCACATGAAGCACAAACTCTGGTCTCCAGGGTGAAAGTCCTGTGTTTGTTTCATCCACCACACGCTGAAACATCGAAAGCGTGGCACACCTCTTTTCAGTTGCTATCGAGCACACAGTAAGAGTTACCAAGGGGTGGTGACAAAAAGACTGCTCCCTCATTTCATACACTGTCTAGCTTTCTTGACCAATGCTGTTGTTTCTCTCCCTCTGTCTTTCATTGAGCTGGGGAGGAGGGGCCCACTTTTAATGGTGTGTTTACAAACAGCAACCAACAAATCGTGCATATTCTACCTTTGAATACTAAACAACCAAGGCACTATTCATGATCCTCATGTAAACTAAAGAGTTTTCTACACAATTAAAAATGTAAAGCACAGAACTGGCACCTGTTATGCCCCCCTACAGTACATGGGTTGACATGGCCTATCATCAGATGGGAACTAAATCCAAGTTGCTGCTGTTTTGCTGTTAACTGTTTCTTTAGATCAGCAGCAGTGCTTCATTTAATATTCAGTAATTTTGGATGATAAGGTAACACAACATGACCACTGCACTAAACACCAGCAGTAATAGCACTGAACTTGAGAATGTTAAAGGTAATCAAACCCTGTCCTGCCGACTGCTGGTTGTGTATGTTTTAGTGTGTTTTTGCTCAGAGGGTGGTGTAGTCTAGACTGTTTTATTATAATCTGCCAGTGGAACTGGAATCTGGTGCAATACAGCAAATGGCAACATTTATTTTTGACACATAATCAGAATATGCTCAGTCACTATGAAAATCAAAATGCTGCTTTCATTTCTTCGCAACACAGATTCCCTTTTCAATATGCAGTTCCTTTTAAAAAATGTACCCTACCCACCTATAATCTATTTTTGATGACTCTTTGTAACATGGATCATGGACAAAAAAGTAGCTGCACTAATATTAAATCAGCCTTCAAACCATCAAGTACCAACTAGGGTGGGGGTAGGGGGGTTCTTGATAGAAATGAATCTCTTTACAAGTAATTTCTCCCAACTAATTTCCCCATAGAGTTCAATAAAAAAATTAATAAGCAGGAACAGCTGATAAAGGGATCCATGTCTGAAGCTTCATTCCAGGAATGTTATGGTTAGAGGCTGATTTGGTACCTTAGACCCTTTTTGATTTGCGGTAATTTAGTCAACCATTTATTCCAAATTGCCGCAATAATTAAGAGCAGGAAATAGTTCAGAGTGGGGTTTTGTTCCAATACTCTAAAGATTATAAGATGTTTAATTGACTGAAAAAAAGGTGGAAGATTATATATGTCATTTCTTAATTAATATAACATTCATGTCGAAAAAGCTGTAGATTTTTTTTCATTATATTCAATAACAAATGAAACCTGATTGAATGGAAGTAAGTTTAATGTGTATGATTAGACACCAAAAGCCAAGAAGACCGGGCCTCATTTATAAAAGTGTTCCTAGATTTATACTTGAACTTAGTCTTAAGATGATTTCTGATGATGTACTTGTTTGATTCCTAAAAGATACTGAGCATAAAAAACCTTGCTTAAGCAGGTTCTAAGTAGTGTTGCTCTGAAACGGAAACCAGTATTGGAAAATCTTCGATACTGCCTAAAATGCAGTGGCAGTTTGTGGGGTTTATCTGAGCCAGGCCATACAACAATAAAAGAAATTATATCACATTTAGTTTGGTTTGTAGTATACACCTCTTAAAAATAATAATATATATGTTTTAGCACACTGGTAACAACTTGATTGTATCAATCATCTGTTGTTCTGAGAAGTCCATTTGTAACTTACACACCTGTGATGTTCAAAACTCAATTTAACTTAAAATTGAGGGCGCCTGCCTTACAACCAGTGGTCTCCCCTTATATAATGCAGTACAGATAAGGGTTTAGTCTTGAAAACCATGGACCAAAAGATAACTTTTTGGAAGATGAGGTCATAGCAATAGTAGAGCAGATTGTACCCAGACAATACCAATCATTGATTATTAAGTGGACTAAATATTGGGCTGACAAACAAAGCCAAACATTTAGTTCAATCACATTGTTCATAAAGCTAATGCAAAACCCCAAGATAACCAAGAGGAAAATCACCTATGTGACGTCTAGATTTTTCTTAGACATGAGATAGTTTCCACGTCAAAGTAATAATTTATACTACTATCTAATCGATCGCTACAACTAAGTCATACTTAAGATCAGAAATGATCGTAAGCAGATATACGATGATAATTATCATATTTGTACCATAACTTTAACATCTGTATAATATACAATCAGTAATAATTTTCCCATTTGGGAGTAACCAATCACTGATCACGCCATCACATCAGTGCCACACTGATCAAGCAGCTGGTAAAGCAGTGACACAGTGTAAAGATCTGGGCCTTTTGTTTTGTTGGGTAAGAACAGAACTCTGTGTGAAGCAACACGGTTTTGTTCAGACAACAGAGTCTCTGTGTAATATGCTGCACATGGCAAAGTTTTGCCATTCAAAGTAGTATCCTGGCTCCTTCCCAGGTTGTTTCAGTACACAATCACTTTTGTTAAAATATGATAGCTGTAAGTTTTACAGTACGATACTACTGTATTTTACATCTGGCACTGACACTGACACTGATCATAAGTCCATTTTATAAATGACGCCACAGGACCAAAAGCAAATGTTTGGTGCTCATAATAGAAAATCTGTAATTTGGTGGACGCTTTTATTTACTGTGTAGCAAGGGCAAAGCATGGTTGCTCTCATAGGACTGTTTAGCACCACAACTGGGAAAAAACGGCACTAGACATCTTCTTTGACCTTCACACACAAAGGTTGTTTATAGGTCTCTCCCCTGTCCACATGAGATGTCCAAAGCTGAAAAACTGCCCACCAGAGATATGTAACAGCATTATTGAGCACATGCACCAATTTCTCTGTCTGGCACCTACATATTGATGGTCGTTGTATCAAAACAATGGCCTTCCTCTGAGTGTAATAGCGCTGGCGGGGCCTCTTATTTGTCTGACAGGATCCTATTCCTGGAACACTGGGCACTGTCCAAGGTTATCATTTGTAAGCTAAAAGGAACTTTCAGTCACTGTGAGGTCGCTTAGCAACTCATTTTATTACATGAAGCCGGTGTGTATGTATATGTGTGTCTGTTTGTGTGTGTGCCTTTGTCTGTGTATTTGTGTGTGTTTGGTGAATGGAGGACCTACATGATTGCTCAATTGCAAGAGACATTTATGGCAAGGTAAAACCTTGTGTAAACGTCATTTGCACCAGTCGTTAGGAGGGTGTGCCAGGCTGCAGTTCAGCGGGAGTTCTGCCAAGCTAACGATTGATCATGGTAAGGTTAGAAGGCGGAGTAGATGGGTTGTCAGAATCCTAAAGATATTCAGGTCCTCATTACTGGGGGTCACAGCGTCTATGCCCCGCACGTTCAACCGAGTCGCTTGAGTGCTCATGCACTAACAGCCAAGCTGCACTGTAAGCAGAGCCCTCTCTCTGTCCCCATTACACTTCTTCACTTCTTCACTTATGAGTTCTGTGGTTCCCAAAATCTGTCCTTGATTGCCAGTTGCTTGTAATTAAATTGCAAATGCCAAATCAAGATTTTAATCATTTTTGATATTACAGTTTAACTCTAAGGACTGTAGAGTTTAGTGCCTTTCTTAGGGATAAGGGATAGTTCAGATTATTTGAACTGGTTATTCATAGTGAACATATTATCGAGGCTACACAAGTTGCCGGTCAGTACCCCCCAGTTTGGAGAAGTGGAGTACCAGCACAGAAGCTTATGTCTTGCTGCAGATGGGTCAGCAACAATAGGTATTTTAGCCACTCGAAAAAGGCCCATCCCAGAAAAAAAATGTGAGTTGAAGTGTATGCTGTATTTTTGTGTTTTTTTCTATGTGCCCTGTGATGATCTGGCAACGTGCCCAAGGTGTACCCCACCTCTTGCCCAGTATCAGGCTTTAATCCTCCTGTGACCCTTCAAGGATAAGCAGTTAATGAATGAAGGAAAGAACTAATAAATATATTTAGAATATTTTTACTACTTTAACTTGCCGTCAGACAGCCTTTTCTGACAGGAAACCGCTGTTATATGAGCCAAATATTGCTCTGTCTAAACCAACCATACTCCATAGGTGAAATCACTAATTTTACCTTGCAGAACAAGTGAGTTGCTGGTCTAGCCCTGCTTTGATCTGTTCATTTCTTTGTGTTATTGTGTGAGTTTGGTGTTTTAAAAGGGTAATTCAGGATTCACTGAAGTCGTACAATAACACAAACAAACCAGCAAGGCCAGCAACTCCCATATTGTGCAAAGTAAAATGATTGATTTCACCTATAGAGTTTGGCTGGTTTGGAGAGAGCAATATTTGGCTCATTTAAGTGTTTTTCGCTGTCAGACACAACTGTCTGATGGCAAAGTATAGCGGTGAAAATATTCTAAATATTGCACATGCTTAAACTGATATAGATTTTTTCATATGGGTCTTTTTTAAATTACCTTTTACTGCTGACCCATCCACAACAATTCATGGCTAATGTTAGGGCCCCTGTCTGCTTCTCTTAACTGGGGGCCAACTGACCACCATCTGTAGCTAATACACTTAATATGGATAAGTACCTCACACAACCCCACCTCAAATAATCCAACCTATCCCTTTATTATTCATGTGTGAGCAAGCTGCAAAATCAGTAAAGACAGCTTGTTAACATGCCTGTGTGTCTCTGAACATTTGGGGAATATTTCCTGCAACCCTCTCCCAAGGCTGTCTTAAAAAACAATTTCAAGTACCGGTGAAAGAGCTAGAAAGTTGGCCGGCTTGTATAAATTATAAATTACAGTCTTGTCCTGAGCCCTCACAAGGTGAAAGCAAGGATGAAGATGAGGAGTGGGGCTGTAGATGCATTTTATTTGCTCTAGAAAATGGGGATAATAGGGCAGTATTTATAAATTTTCTATTCTCAGTGATGATTCATGACTTCACTTATTGCTGAGGCTCCCAGAGTGGGGCCTGGGGACCACCTGGATTAGCTGGAGGGGTTCCTCAGGAAAATGAGGAATAGTTTAATTGAGAGAAAGTATTTATGCTAGGTTCTCTCATGCCTCCTGTCATATCTCCTAAATCATAATTTACTTCCAAAATCTCCTCAGGCAGAGGTTCCTTGTGCAAATATGCTATAGGCTGGGGTAGACTGGGGATGGTTGCAACAGGGGATGGTAACAACAAGTCTCATTTCTATAAATCAGCAACATGCAACAGTCATGATTTTTTTTTTATTTATATTGACAAGATGACATTATCTATTATCATCTTTTTATTCTTTTATTTCTAGTGATATATATTGACATGTTTTTTTTCTTGTTTTTATCTCTTTATTTCTACTATATTTTTGTGTCTTTTGCTTTGTGATTTAATTTAACCTCAATTATTATATTCATACTGCACATGCTTAGTTAGACCCACCCTCCACCAGGAAGACATGACACATTCAACATCTGTGGCTGCATTTATTGAAAAATAAAACTTGTTTTGGAGGTATGAAAGTACTTTTTGCATGAGCCGTATGTTTGTCACACTGTGCTGACTTTTCTTTTCCTTTTTTTTTTTACAAATAAATCAAAACTTACTGAGTTTGAATCTTTGTTTTGTTGACTTCTAGGAGACATGGTTAGCATGTGTCAAGGTCAGTTTGTCTTGGTAGCACATGATATTCTTCCATGGCTGATAGAGTGGCAATGGTTGCAACAAGTTGTTGTATCAATCCCAAACACAGACCAAAATCTGCAACGTCTGACGTCTTCAATAGAGAGGCAAAGTGTGCCTCATGGGAACTTATTTCAGAAAAAATATAAGTGGTCATCACAAATATTTTTTTGTCTTACTTGATACATTTTATCCAACGACTCCTGGTACTTTTATCAGCCAGTAAGTGAAAGAATGAGCAAGACCTGTTACTCATGTGACATACATCCCAGTACAAGACACAGGAATTGTAGCTGCAGCGGCAAACATTAGACTTTGGAGGGAGAAAGTCATGACGTTACTCATGTGACGTTGGGCGTGTAGTCTTTCCAATTTCATATCTTCACCGTCTTAATTCCACCAAGCACGGCGGCGTGGCACTACAGTTGTGCCACATCAGCCAGAGCTGATCACTGCAGTGCTTGTGATTCGACCAGCAGCACCTTGGTGCGTCCCAGAAGCAGCTTTCCGCTCTGCTCTCCTTCAGCTACGTACCAAGTCTATTCTTGACAGATAATGCATCAATCTGCACAGGGCAGAATGTGCAGGCAGGAAGTCAGACACAGAAAGAGCAGAGAGAATCCGACCAATTTTCAAAATAAAAGACCCCATGCAGACTTGTAATCATAAAAGTATAGAGCAAGGAAAGCAGACCAAATCAACAAAATCTGAGCAAGTAAACATAATCAGGCAGGCAAAATGCTCCGCTGATGAAATGCTTCTGAAACAGTTTTATGACAAATGGCAACTTTCTTGACTTGTAAATTATAGTTCAAATTGACAACATGTAATTTGTGGCACAATTCACATGAGAACAAAATATTATTTAAGTCTTGCCATTGACTGCAATACATATTTTTTTCTGAAATAAGGTCCCATGATGGTCCACTGAAAGGGGAGGGACTCACATTCACAATTACTACATGTTAGTGGTCATTGACTACTCCCAAAAAGTAGTGGACTTAGAGATATAACATGGCCCAAACAATGCTCAATTAAGGTAGGGTGATCAACCTCTGAGAGGCTGTTTCCAAATGTGTCACAATCTGATTGGACTAAACTCCCAGCAAGTTTTCCTGAGTCTTTCCTAAATACTTTTAATTCTGTTTATTTAACATGGTTAACCACAGATAAACAATTAGTCTACAACGATAAACAATGTTGACCAGTGGTTTTGATAGTCATTTGGGGAACACTCTATTCAAGTGAATATTGTGAACAATTTGCTATATGCAATCATCTTTAAATTGTATTGGTAATGAATTACCAGACAGATGTAAGTTTACTATATAAAGATTTGGGTGGTCTACTCCAAATAGTCTCTAAATAACTTGGAGAAATGCACAAAGTGTTGCAACTGTCCCCAGTCTCCCCTAATTGTCTCTGTTGTTTTAGCAGGTGCTGAGTGCAAACAAGAATAAAAATGACAGATTTCAGATCCCCTTGTGTCTAGTCTAGTGCATGTTTTCAGAGACTGTAGGACTTGAGGAGCAGGAATGAATGGACACAGCAGCGAGTGTAGCCGAGTGAATCCGAAAATCCTGCTGACCGACCTGTATGTGTTTTTTCCACAGAGGCAGAAAGAAGCGTGACTGTGGAGGGAGAGACGTAACAGCTCCCCTACCTTCCCACAGCTCCTCCTGGGGGGACTGTGCACAGACTTGTGCTCACGAATTAACTTGCAAAAAAGAGAAGAAATTTACTTGCAAGAGGAGAAATAACATTTGTTCTCGCCTTGTTTCTCGCATGCGGGCAGCGACACTGGACACTTGAGCGAAGCTGACGTTAACCCGTTAGCAGCGAGCGAGACACGGGAGCTGCTGCCACGAATAGATCCAGTATCCACGACCCCCCGGTCCTCCTCGGCCGACCGGGATAGGACCTCGTGTTCGTCTGGCAGTGGTGGACTCCTATCTTTTCCCCCTCTTTTCTTCTACTCT
>JAJHUR010140510.1:1329435-1341871 GCA_027495735.1 Lutjanus campechanus | reverse complement strand
TCTATTCAAGTGAATATTGTGAACAATTTGCTATATGCAATCATCTTTAAATTGTATTGGTAATGAATTACCAGACAGATGTAAGTTTACTATATAAAGATTTGGGTGGTCTACTCCAAATAGTCTCTAAATAACTTGGAGAAATGCACAAAGTGTTGCAACTGTCCCCAGTCTCCCCTAATTGTCTCTGTTGTTTTAGCAGGTGCTGAGTGCAAACAAGAATAAAAATGACAGATTTCAGATCCCCTTGTGTCTAGTCTAGTGCATGTTTTCAGAGACTGTAGGACTTGAGGAGCAGGAATGAATGGACACAGCAGCGAGTGTAGCCGAGTGAATCCGAAAATCCTGCTGACCGACCTGTATGTGTTTTTTCCACAGAGGCAGAAAGAAGCGTGACTGTGGAGGGAGAGACGTAACAGCTCCCCTACCTTCCCACAGCTCCTCCTGGGGGGACTGTGCACAGACTTGTGCTCACGAATTAACTTGCAAAAAAGAGAAGAAATTTACTTGCAAGAGGAGAAATAACATTTGTTCTCGCCTTGTTTCTCGCATGCGGGCAGCGACACTGGACACTTGAGCGAAGCTGACGTTAACCCGTTAGCAGCGAGCGAGACACGGGAGCTGCTGCCACGAATAGATCCAGTATCCACGACCCCCCGGTCCTCCTCGGCCGACCGGGATAGGACCTCGTGTTCGTCTGGCAGTGGTGGACTCCTATCTTTTCCCCCTCTTTTCTTCTACTCTCTGGGTTGGTTCTAACTCTTGTGTTTTGTGGCTGTTAATTACATGAAGTGGAATTTGGTGCTTGCTTCAAACTGAAGACGGGACTAAACGCAGCAGCGGTTCAGAGAAGGAGAGAAATGCCAACGGCGGTGACAAAGAGGAGATTCAGTAAGTCTACCGTTATCTCTTTTGAATGTCCCCCATTAAACTTGAGACGCCGCTTTTAGCGACACCGGTTTGTTTTTCTGTTGTTGAGGGTGCTTTATCAAGTGGACTTACTTTGAAAACGCTTTTAAATGTGTAACGGTTAACGGTTAAATATTTCAAGTCAGCTCCGTCTGGCAAATTCGGTCCTCAGCCACGCACACAGTTTGTTGCTGTTTTTAATTAATGCTAACTCGGATTTTTAAGCGAGCAACAACTTTTGTTTCAACGCCGAATGAGAGCAAATATTAAAAATATGCGGCCTTAATAGGAACAAGTAGAAAATAGGGTGAACAGGGAGAGAGGGAGTACTATTTGTCTAAATCACTTATTTCACAAGTGATTTTTGGTGTGCAGAGTTGGCAGACACTTTTCTGTGAGCAAATTGACGTAGCGGGGATGAAAGCTTCAATCAAGCAGAAAATCTGTCGAGAATCACAAATGAAATCATAAATATGAGCAGAGCTGGTCTGTGGGGCGTGAGCCTGCCCAGCCGTCACCCTATTTTGGGGGGATTTAATTGCGCTGTAAGTTAAGGATTAGCTCCTGTTTTTTTCCCATATACTAAAAATGCTTTGCCACAAATGGTGCCACAGCTCTCCCCAAACCTGGCTTTTCACTTCATGTGTGCGTGTGCACGAGTGCGTGAGCGCCACCCCGGCATATGAAATCTTTCCTCTTCCTTCAGTTAACAGTACCAAAGACATGTATTTGAGTTCTTGTATGCTCATCAGTTGCAGAGCCTCCTTTCATGTATGTGTCATTCATCTGCCCTTAAAAATCACTATTGCTGCAGCACTGCTGGCTGCAGAGACAGGTTTGATGTCATGAATTTGCCCCTTGCAGCTCAGGCAAAAGCATAAATTTCACCCAGAAGATAATTTAATTGTACCAATTTTTGTGACTGCTTCTTACAGGTGCATCACTTCATATAATAGCCTAAAGCCCCTCTTCAGGTCTTGCACAGATCTGAAATAGCAGGCAGTGTTTTTCACTGGGTGGATATACAGAAAAGATTCTCAGCATTACATCAAACCCCGCAGCCCCGTTTGGTTTATTTAAAGAAAGGATTGGAAGCAATTTTGCCTGGTGAGTGACATGCTGAAGTAGCCTCATGGCCATCCTTTATCAATACATGAATCCGATTATAGCTGTCACAGGCACAATGAAGAGACCTAACCATGAGCCAAACTGTAACAGGATGATACAGGGTGGGTTAGTTTCTTGGAATTGCATCAGAGGCTTTCTGCAACTGAATCATAGGCCCCGCTGCATGTTTGGGTTTTCTAACCTTCAGCTCATGCCTGCTAAAAAGAAAGTGATATGGTGTGTTTCTGTTCTAGATACAGGGTTATTTGTTCTTAAACTGTCCTATAGGCTGTACTATGAGGCCTCAAAGAGCCAGCCTACTGTAAATTATGTTGTTTTGCATGCACTGTTCCATCGACACTGGAGAATACATGCAGATTAGTGGAGACTCATTGTAATTTCTTTTTTAGAGCAAGACTCTCTGTTACTGTTTGGATCCAGCCTTTAGAGTAACCTGTTGTTATCTGGTGGAGAGATATTATATCATTTAAACCTGTGTTGACAGTGCTGTTAGGTGTCATGCTGCTGAAGCTTTAAGGTTTTCTTCAATCATGTTGGCTAGAAGCTGCAAGGTTTCTGTACTGTGTTCATCCTATTTTCCTGTTTATTCTTTCCTTTTGTGGCTTGTGAAAGCTGTTGCACAAAAAAATCTTGATAAAATATGTGAATATGTTTCAGCATGGTTTGAGTACTGGTGTTTATTTGCAGAATATTAAGCTATTAGGCCTACTTTATACTCCAGCCACTTCAAAACGAGAATGATTCAACAGAAGACATATGACTTATTTGACCTAATCCTCATGACTCCTGGAGGATTACAGGGTGGCCCACAACGGATCACTATGCTGCTTTCTTCTTTTGTTTCTTGCCAGAAGAGCCAATGGTTCATTTGGTGTTTCTGTTTGGGATTTTTTTTTTTTGAAAGAGTGCCTGTGAAAAAAACAGCCCCGGCTGTTAGCTGGTGACGTCATCTGTGAGGCATACAAAAACTGGGCTACAAAGAAACAATTAGCAAACATCAGCTAACTGATTTTGTAAGCAATGTCAGCTGTGTTGTTTATATTGTGGTTTGACTTATGACTAAAGGAAGAGAAAGTTTATTTTATTCATCTTTGTTTTTTTTCCTCATATAAATCATTTTAACATTTATAACCATAGAGACTGACTTAAAGGAGAATTTTCAATTTTGTTTGTTTCTTTTCTGATTATAATTCAAAATATAGACCTGTCATACTACATTTTTAATGATGCTGATATAAATAAACCTTAAAGGACTAGCGTATGGATTTAGTGGCATCTAGCAGTGAGCCTGCAGATTGTAAACATCTTATCTCACTTCCCCCTTCTAATTGTGTAGGAGAAACTACAGTGGCAGCGGGACATATGCCAAACACAGTGTATCTAGAGCCAGTGTCTGGTTTGTCTGTTATGGGCTACTGTAGAAACATGGCAGTACAACATGACAAACTCATGGAAGGGGACCCATACTTGCTGTAGATATAAAGGGCTTATTCTAAGTTAACGAAAACACAACAAAATAATATTTTCAGGTGATTATGCACTAATGAAATATAAATATTATGTAAAAAAAACTGCCATATTCCACCCATAAATCCCAGTAAATCTTGCACACTTGACCTTTAAACAGCATCAGGAAGCCATAACTTATTAGTCAGGGGTGTGATACGATAAATATTGGGGCCAATAAATTATGGGCCAGTATTGGCCTATCACAGCTCTCTATCTGTACCTGCATTAGCTGATAAACATGAGCTATATTAATATCTGATTTCACAGTTTATGTCAGCTCATTTAATTTCAATTCTTAGGCAAAATGCTTTATAAAAGCCAAATTATATTTGAAGTTTTCTGATGAACTAGAAAAAATAAATGAACATTTGAAGGTCAGAACATTTCTTTATTTTTGTTGTGATACTGATGTAATAGCTATGGAATAATAAATCATCCATTGTTACTCACTATGTATCAGCATTCTTTACTGCAGGTGTGCATAAACTACAGGTTATATGAACTTACAAAAATGTGAAATTAGGCTATCCATTAGCTCATTGGTATTGTCCATGAGAAGTGGATAATTATCAGTATTGGCTGAAAAAAGAAAAAAAAAACTACGTTGCATTCCTAATCTTAGTTTCAGTTGTTGTTAAATATTATTCCTCAATGGAAAGGCCTCTAAATTAATTTGGGAGTAAAGTTGTCATGAGACAAGAAGACGACGCAGAATTTTTTATCTTCAATACAATATTAGTACAAAGAAAACAATACTTGCTACCTCTTTTGATATCACAGCAAAAAGGGGAAAATTCCTCGGCTCAACAAATAGGCAAATTTTTCCTTGTTTTATATTAAGTGTTAGTATAGAAAAAATCACTGAACTCTGTCTGGTTTAGCTCAAGCAGGACAGTGATGACTGAACTGAAGTCTAAGATAAGGATACGTTATCGTCATTTCAGAACATGTTAAACGTGACAGAACGAAATGATGTACTCAGGTCTTGGTCTAGGCAGTGAACACTTTTTTCCTGTTTTTAAGCTTTGTTGCTCTTGATAATATGGTTAACTTATACTGTATCATTTTAAACATGTGGTATTGGAAAAAGTATCAAAATATCAAGACTTTTGACAAATTTTGGGAGTGAAACCAGTAAAGAGTTGCATTTTGAGTACATGTGGCTGGGAAACCCTTTGTTTTGTTTGTATTAATTTGAATGACGAATTCTTCCTTAAAGTGGATTTACTCCCATTTTATGTTGTTTTTGTTCAGTTTATGGACCTGGGTACATCCCTGGCTTGTGTAAATATCTAGCGTATATGTAGTGTGTTAAGTATATCCTAGCAGGCCTGGTCTGGGGCTAGTAGCCAGAGCATCTGCCTCAGCTTCCTCAGATGCCGGTGCTCCCTTGCAGGGGCCAGGCTGAATGGCACTGTTAAAGAAAACCAGCCCCTCTGTGACCACACGCTGAAAAACCACTCGGCACAGCCCTGTCCCAGCTGACGCTTTCTCATGCTTTCCATATGGGTAAAATCTTGGTAATTTCAGGGCCCTGGAGTTCTAATGAGAGGTTTTGCCCATAGTGTGTTGGTCTGTGGTGGGCGGGATCAGCGTTTCTCGGGTTTATAGTGGATTATAACTGCTCTGAGATGCCTCACTGGCCCAATGTCAGGGCGTTGGCACAGAGAAACCAAGAACTCTTTTTAAGGCAAACTGGTTCAAACTGGTTGTGATGGGGCTCTTTGACATGGGGGTCACATGAGCCAGGCTATAACGTAAAGTTTACTTTAAAGGCTGCAAAACGGGCTGCTTTTCTGCTTATCAGGATGTTTTACTCTAGCGTCTACAGGGACACTGCAAGCAACTGCTATCATCCTGTTCAGCATCCCATCCACACATACAGACAGGGTGCTCTTAGTAGCACGCTTGGTGGATTTTTAACAATGCTTGTTCCTTAACGTCAGCAGCATAGAGGCAAAGAGTGATTTACTACTCTGTCTGCAAGGGTAATGTAGGAGCAATTTGACTGCTGATTGAAACCAGGTCTCCCATTTCAGAGTCCACTGGTGGCATTATAAACCATTTACACCGATGTTTTACAGGGCACCCCTGCAATGGGAAAAGTGGAAACAGACACAGGGCCTAAAAATGGCCTGCGCTACCATCAGAGGCCTATTTTTATCCGTTCCTTGTGTAATTTGTTGTTTTTATTCTTCTTCAAAGCGTGTTAGTGCTTCTGAGTGAAGTAGTGAATATGGATGACATTGAAAGGTCAAATGTTAATCAGAAGGACCTTGTAGATATAGGGGGTCCGTCTGGTTTGGATTATGCAGCTCGGCTTTTTCTGTCAGTGGCAGAGCATTTTTCCCCAGCCATTATGCCTGTGGCAGAACTGCAGTCCAAATTTTGTGAAAACTGACTCAGGCAATTTGCTGTGTCAATACCTTGTGACATCTTTGCACTTGTTCGGTATCAACATGTGTCAGAAGGTAGCCATTACGTAAATGGACCAAGCTGCCTTAATTACGTTTTTACCACCTAAGCCTTAAACAACACACAACTCATTAAAGAGTCAAAGTGCTGCTGAGGTGCAAGAGCTGGAGACTTCTTCAGAAGAATAAGTGCAAAGACTAACGAGTGAAGGATGTTGGAATTTAATGGCTGAACCTTTAGGATGCCAGTGTTCTGTTAATGCCACTGGTAATGACTAAACATTAGCTAACAACATTAGCTGCAGCTGATTCACAGTGAAAGCCTTCCAGCAAAGATAATTGACTATGGCTTTATTGTGAAGCAACAACAGGATATGTTCAGTTATAGTCATTAGTGGTGCCATACCTTCATTTTATTATGTTTTAAAAAACATTAAATCTGCATTTGCAAGTTTTCACCTTTTGTTTTTGTTAACGGGTTACCATTATTGAAGTTAATAACTACTGTCAGCACATTGATCATTGACATTGATCAGCCAGTGTTTGGTTTGTCTGTTCGAGCTACTGTAGAAACATGACAGTGCTCTGTAGATATAAATGGCTCATTTTAATGTCACAAAAATGCAACGCAATTCTTATTTTCAGGTGATTATAGACTAATGAAAATATAGTTATCAACATTATATTCAATCTCTACCATATTCTGCCAATAAATCCCTGTACATCCTACACACTGGACCTTTAAAGGGTAATTGTGTTAATTAGGTACTCATTTTAAATTGGATATAAAAAGCCGACAGAACTACTGAGGCTTATATTTTGTACAATGTTGGAAAAGTGGACAAGGTCTTCAATCTTTGTCACTGGTGGTAACAAGTTGGATTATTTGCAATATGTAAAACTGAATGAATCTAAACTTTGATCCTGCCATTTTCATCAAGTAAAATCAGAACATGAGTCTGCAGTAAAGTACTTTTAAGAGCGGGGCTGCAACCAACAATGATTTTCATTGTTGATTAATTTGCAGAATATTTTGACAATTAATCGATTAATCATTTTGTCTATAAAATGATAAAATTGTGAAAAATGCTCATCACAATTTCACAGAGCTTCTTTTGTCCAACTAACAGTCTAAAACCCAAAGATTCTTAATTTACTGTCAAATGACAAAGAAAAGCAGAAAATCCTTATGAAGTTGGAACCAGCAAGACTACTAATCGCAGAACTTAAAAGGTCATAGAACCAGTGTTTATTGTGTCTGTTGGTAGCATCTGTGGAAGTGGACCTGTGCCCTTTGCAGATATATAGGACTCCTTAAGGTAATGAAAACACACCCATTCTTGTTCAGTCATTGATTATTGAATTCCACTTCTGCCATATTCTGCCAGTAAATCCCCACGAATCTTACACACTGGACATTTAATTGAACTGGAATTATATGCACATTCATGAGTTAGAAATCAAAGATAAAAGCATGTCAAGGTTTTCAAGTGCTCAGTTTATTTCTTCTTGCTGACAGCTCGGAAATATCACTGCTCTTTTTGCCGGTGAGAGATTTTTCTGATGTGAGAAATGGGATTTTCAGACAACTGTGGAATATCATCCTCACTATGTTCAGTTAGTGGCCCATTGGTATGCATAACAAAGTCTGTAGTGAGATGTAGAAACTGTTGCTATTCATCTGCTGTCCCTGTGATCTCAGATGGTCCCAGATGGCTTAGCATTCTCACCGCACAGGCCATCTAATTATAACTTTTAACCACCAAACACATACAAGTGGATTGTTTACAGGTGTTGTAACTGTTTTATTATTTATCCTTGTTTCCCACAGAAGTGTACCTGTATATGTAGTTTCTTATTTTACCCATTTCCATACCCATACACCATGTGTATGTTTTGTGATTATCTTGCCATTATTGTGAGGGATTACAGATGCTTAAATAGTCAAATACCTATAACAGTGTGTTTAGCAAACTGGTCTGAATGTCAATCGCATTGCTAGGCCACCCATGTGAAAAATAAATTATTGTTTTTGTACAAACGTAGTATTTACCGGTTTGTGTCTGCTTGATTAGTTAGGTGCTTCATCATGATGTGCCTGCTGGTAGTATGGGAAAAAACATTTCTCGTCTAGGTATTATGGTAAAGTATGTGTTCATAATCTGTAATGCAAGGCCTCTTAATGTCCTTTCTTCTTTTATTTTAATAAAAAAAAAATCTAGACCTCAAATCTGTAGTAATTTAATGAATTGATTAATCATTCAGCAAAAATGCCAAATATTTGCTGGTTCCAGCCTCTAAAATCTTATCTGAGTAATTTTGAATATTTAAGTTTAAGTTAAATAAAAAGCTCATAAGGGTTTTGACTGTTGTTTGGACCAAACAAGCTCTCAGAACTTGAGAGAGTTTGAGAATTAAAGCTACTACAAGGCACTTTCATATTTTGTTCATTTTGGAAGACCCTGTGGAAAAATGCGGTAGTGTTTCCACTGTAATAACTACAAAATATAATGCCAAAAATGTAATTTTCTGAATAAAATTTCTTCCTGCTTCTCTTTTAACCATGCTGCCCACTGTAACTTCCCTGGAAAAATGTAAAAACATGCTTGTTTGATTTGATTTCAAGGAGAATCCGTCCTCTCATCGATGATCTGGTTAACTTATGCAGAGGCATTGGTATTAAACTGAGACTGTTTAATAACCAGTTAAAAACTCCTTGTGCTCCTTTAACAAAAGGCCAGGATCAGTCTCTCATTAAGTTATTAAGGACATTATTAAATGGTATCAGCAGTCCATGTAGACTGATGATATCATGTGTTTCTGGGGTAAAACAATACATTGTACAATTTAGTATCACTAAATGCAGTGTGCTTGATCTGATACATGTGATGAATCACACAGTTGACCGTGCAATTTACTCAATATCTATCAAACAATACAGTGGTGTGGTTGTTCAGCTGAAGTGATGGCTCCTGTTTTGACACCACATTGTTTTTGTTGCATTGTAAAGGGCTGCTCGCTTTAGTTTGGTGTAATCCTACTGAGAAACCTCTCGAAATGGGACAAAACTCCATTGTTTAATTTCGCGCTCTCAAACATTATGCTTTTATACTTTCATAAAGCTGAGTGTCATAGTAAATTGAAAATGGAAATATGAGACTCATTCCCAGGCAGTCCTTATTTTCTGCAGCGTTGAAAATATATAAAATCGTGATGCCACTGTAATGCATCAAATCCAACTGTGAATTTTATGAATCATTAGAGCCCAAATAGCTTCATGTCCTACAGTTGCCACTTGTGGGTTATTTCATCTTTCGTTTCAGATCCTAACTTAGCTTCTGTATGAATGCTCGCCCTGGGTGATGGCACACGAGACAGTTTTATCACATGTTGTGTATTGGTAAATGTACCAGAGAGTTGACAGGAACATGCGACATGCATGTAAGACCTCAGTGCCTTTGCTGCACAGTCAGCAGAAATGCACAGATGACACACTCTTTCATTTCAGACAAATGGAACAACGGTTCACCGACTGGTGTCATTCGTTTTGCTTGTCATTGTCAACCTATTCTTTTCAGGTTCTCATCTAATGAGAACACAGAGCCCCCCCCCCCCCCCCCCCCCCACACACACACACACACACACACACACACACACACACACACACACACACAAACTGTACCAGAACTGATGCAGAACATTACATGAAGGTCAAACAGTCTTATAGTCTAGTCCTATCAGGCTGGACTTAACTGGGACATATGCCATGCCTCAAAAATGGGAAAGATGTGACAATTCACATAGATTATGTAGATGAAATGTTGACTGTGATGAACAGTGAGCCAGTTTTCACACTGATGTTGGCCTGGATTCTCAATACTCAAAAGTCTTTTATATTAGCAGTGCATGCAAGCAACCTTATCCTTTGAGGGATGGAAAATGTCTTTCTAGTCTGGCATTTACTTTATTATTCACTACTGACACTTAACATGCTGTAACCATGTTGTGTAACCGATGATGGTCTAGAAATATTTGACATTTGACCGTCTTAAATCTATTCTTTATTTATGTTGTTATAGAACAAATCGTGACTTTGCGTGTTTTAGCACACATTCTGTCTTTCATTGGAAGGATGTCAGCAAATCATAGCATTTCCCTTTTTTTTTTGCTAAAAGCTTCTTTCCTCAAGGGAATCTCTGTCCAAGCCATTACCAGTTTTGGTGGGAGTACGGTTATACAAGCATAAGGACAGTCAGAGGTTTTATGTGCACTTTCAGGTGCAAAAATCATGCTGACTGTCAGAAAAAACAGGATTAGAAATCAGTGCCAAGACACTTTGTCATGACACTCCACTAGGTTGCTTTTAGCTTATGGAAGCGGTAAAGATGAAGGTGGGGAATTTCATGACTGACAGTTGTAGCCATAACACTTAAAAGGCTGACTTTATGTTTGCGTCAAGATGAGCCAAAAATATTTTTTTGTGTGCGCATCAACACGAATTCAGGATCTGACCATGTGTTGATTGTAGCAATGATGTCTCTGACACAGGAACCCTCATTGCCACTAGCTGGGCGTACTAAAGCACAACAGTGAATGGCAGAAAAGTGCATGCCTTGCACTCCCACTGCCCCCGCTGATATGGCAGATGGATAGGATTTTAGGGAAGGGGGGGTGGGCCTCTTTGGCAGTGAGGGACAGAGATGACAGCTCTTCGTCTGTGGAGGGCTACCAAGGGCCTTGGCTCTGAGCACCTACTGTGTCCTCCTGACAGAGCCTTGATGCCATCATAGACCATTAGCGTTGACAGCATGTCATCATGTCACACTGGAGCTCATGGTCAAGCAATGAAAAGTAAGATCAGTAAATAAAAAGGGGACGGTTAGAAATAAAACAGGGTTTTGCTCATGCCAGTCTGAAGATTTCTTCACTCTTGTCTTCATCACGTTCACATTAAAGCTCATCTGAGCTTACATATTAGCTCTACTGATGATGCTTCATTTGCAATATTTCCCCTGCTGTCCAAATGCTTTCTTGGCCTGTGGCCTTTGCTTCGAGTATAGACTAGAAAGCCTCCACAGCTCGTGTTGGTAATGTTTTTCAAGATGCCCTGATTTGATTAGACCCGACTATATGACACAAGTGAAGACAAGTGACTCCAATAAAGCCATGTAATGCAATAATTCAGTGACTGAATTAAGGTCTGAGCAAGGCTTAAAACAGTGTTGTTCTCACAACTAGGCTGAACTTGAGCAAGACTTTAAGTATGAGGCTGCTTACAGTAAACAATTTACTCTAAGAGATCTGTCTTGTGCTTGTCAGATGGTGAATTGTGTGAAGAAAGATTCATATGGTAATACTGTAAAGAAGATTATCATATATCTTTGAGGTCTATGCTGTTCATAAGAGGAACAATTTCGTGGCAATTGTGAAACATTTTCATAGTAGGGCTGCGAGCAGGGTCCACTCGCCACTCGCCAATTACGGGTAGATTTCGGCTCTGGCTGGTAAATTTTTAAGACCACTCGCCACTCTGGCGAGTTTTTTTTTTTTTTTTTACCGGCGAAAATTTCATTTTTTCATTACTGGAGTGGAGGAGAACGATGCTGGTAGCCGCTGGTTTCCTGACAGAGTAATGTGTCTTTCAGCAGAGACGATCTTTGGTCACGTAAGTGCGTCATGCCGTCACTCACAACATCGTCGCGCCTTCGTGAGAGACAGCAAGTTCCAACTGTGGCAGCGGCAGCAAGCAGTGGCACTTCCTGTGGCAACCCGGACCTGCCGCAGCATATGCCGCTATCCGAGGCAGCTGCCACGGACCTGCCGCTGTCTGAGGCAGTTGCCTCAATGGATGCAGTGCCGGTTCGGCACGCACGTGATCCGCGGTCTACGTGTGAGCAACATAGTTTTACTGTCACTGTTACTTTTGTATTTAAGTTATAATACCCGAAATCTCAACGCAGAGTTGCGGTGAAAACACACACGCTGCTGCTGCTGCAGCGCATCTCTGAGAAGAGCGACTGATTTAAAAGCCGTCACATCATCTTGAGTGAAATCAAGGCTATGACTTTTTTCACTGATGTAACTTTGCTGTCGTCATAGGAACAGATCATAACACTGTAATAATTATTGAAACTTTGGAGATGTCAGCTGTCTTAACTACACAGCTCGTCTCTCATCACCGGTGCAGTGCAGCTGTCTCACCCTGTCTGTGACACAGTGTGTCTGTGCTGATTGGTTACCCGTAACTTCTAACCAATCAGATGTGCTGTAGGCGAGACATTGAGCCAGAGCGTAGTTGTGTATTATACTGTGCAGTGTATAATGATCTAATGTACTGTATGTATATACATAGAACAGTAGCCTACTGTATAAGTTTCAAGATTTTAATCTTATTACCATTATCATTACTATTATCATTATTATTACATTACATAACTATGGTGATAATTACAGACAGATCAAAGCCAAGTGCATTT
>JAJHUR010140510.1:1276108-1291280 GCA_027495735.1 Lutjanus campechanus | reverse complement strand
ATATGAAGAATTGTAAAATATAATTTCTATGAGGCTGTTCAGTCAGTCTAGCGCAGATCAAGCTACCTGCAGCTTGTTAAGTCAATATTGTTCATTATAATGTTGATAGTGCTGAAAGTACACTTTCTCCCTAAAAAAATGAATACCTTGATAATACATTACTCCGAGCCTTAAGGTGGAGCAGCCATTCACGACATGATGTGTTGCGAAATGTACACACGTTAATGTGGCGGCTGCGGAGTCATCGTCGTCTCAAGTTTGGTGAACTTGGCGTCTTGCAAGATAGAAAAGGGCTGGTTATCCAGTGCGATACAAGCGTCAACTGAGTGCTTTTTTTTCAGTGCCGCCTGTCCCTGTTGCTTCTTCTCCTTACTTTGCTGCACAAATGCCGCGCATCTCTCTGAATGATTCATCCTGAGGTGGGAGATTAAATTAGAAGTATTGAAGGAAGAAGTCTTGGTTCTGCCTCGCATAACCAACGCGTTGCAGTCATTGCAGATCGCAAGTTTAATATCTGAAGGAGACAATTGGAAATAATTCCAAACCATAGACATAACGTGAGTCAGGCACAGAGCGAGCAAGCTTGTCACTACAGCCATCCACGCTTGTTTATACGCTTCATGACTTAGTTTGACGAGATCATCATTTGCGCACAGATAAATGTCTCTGGAGCCCATAGGCCTATATACAGCATTTATTCGCACATTTGGGCGAAATCCAGGCATTATTTTATCGGTTTTCATTATAGGCAAAAAAAACCGATACCGATATTTACAGATATTACATTTTTGTGCCAATATCGGCCCGATAATATCGGTGGGCCGATATTATCGGACATCCCTAGCACTAACACACCCCAGACAATCAGATGGTTCTTTTCCCCTTTACCTTTAGTTTTTGGCAAAGTGTTGACTCTTGCCCCATCATTGCTCATTGCTCGTCTTCTCTTGCTCTGTATATATTTTCAAAAAACAATGAAGTTTATCAGGTTGAACATTATATATCTTGTCTTTGTACTGTATTCAAGTTGAAAATGATCCGCAAATCATTGCATTCTGTTTTTATTTACGTTTGACACAAAGGTCCCAACTTTTTGGGAATTGGTATTTGTAGTAAACTGAATCTCTTTTGGTTCTGGACTGTTGGTTGGACAAAACAAGACATTGCAAGATGTCAGCTTGGGCTCTGGGAAAAGTGAAAGCATTTTCAAAGCAGAGCATTTTTTACAGTTTCCTGTTTTATTGACTACATGATTAATGGAGAAAATAATTAGTAAAGTAATTGATCATGGAAATAATCATACTTTGCACCCCTGCAAAAGACTAAAATGGCAGCATATCGTATGCTTTGTTTGTGTAGCCTATAATCACAAATTTGCCTTAGAGCGC
The DNA here is from genome assembly GCA_027495735.1 of Lutjanus campechanus. Classification (NCBI taxonomy): domain Eukaryota; kingdom Metazoa; phylum Chordata; class Actinopteri; order Lutjaniformes; family Lutjanidae; genus Lutjanus; species Lutjanus campechanus. The sequence goes on along the minus strand of JAJHUR010140510.1, from coordinate 1,289,892 downwards.
ATTCCAATCTGAACAATATACTAGGCATTCTGATTAGACTGTTCAGACCTTGATTACACATAGGGAGAGCTCCATATCATTTAACAGAAAAAAAGGTAACTATAAACATAACTGTAAATATACTATTCTTTTTACTTCCATACATAACCTACTGTGTGGAAGTATGGGGAAAAACAAACTCTAATCCAATATCCATCCTACAAAAGAGCCATGAGAATAGTAAGCTGAACTATCAAAAGTAAGGACAGAGAACAGGATGTGTTGGTTGATTTTGAATTGTGTTGGGTTTTTAAAAAAAATATTATTATGCTTATTTGCTCTTACTGTGCTATGAATGTTTCCATTTGATGGAGTTGTATTTGGTGATACTTGGGGCAAAAATCGGGAAAAACGGGGGCTTTGATAAGTATTCACTTTTTCTTACTGGGGGTGTCATACTTGTATATTCTGTTTTTTTAACATGTTAGAAAATATAATCTGATCTAATATAAAACTTCAAGTGTGATACGTTAGTAGAAGGAAGACTGGATCAGAACCAAGATGTCAAGTAAATTCCAGGTGCCACCTGGCTGGTAAGAACTTGAGCACAAAGCCATTCCATTTTTTACCCCTGGAAAGAGTGCAGATGAAAAGGAGCTTTGAATAGTTATTTAGAGTATATTAACAGGTAAAAGTCAGAATCATTTGTAGATCCAAGCAAGGTTTGTCTAAAAAAGTATTTAATGCATTGTGACTTCTTCACTTAAACATCATTAACTAGGAACTAATGAGTGACAGGTTCTTAAAGTAATCCCATAAAGCTTATCTAACACAGTGCAGACCCTGCCTTCATTGCTCCTCCTGACTGATTTATCCTGTTGAACTTTCTGTCACCTTTCAGTGGAAGTGAACCTGTGAAGAACCAGAATGTGGCAGAAGATGTTCAGCCAGCCCTGCAGGAAAATATCAAAGAAAACAAAAAGAACTCCATCAGAGAAATTGAGTTTATCACTATGCCAGAGTTTGAGAGCATCCCTCAGTAAGTATTATACCTCTATTATCCAACATAATATGATATTGTGATTGGTATTATTGATTATGTTTTTGGGACATACTGTAACAGTGCAGCAGCACTTCTTCAACATATTTATCTTTTTGATAAGACAAGGGAACTAAGTAATGAAAGTATTATGAACAGCATTCTGAAAACCACAATGCATTATCAGTCCCTGGAATTTACCAATTCTGTTTGTAAGTTCTTGGATTTTTCTTTTTTTTTCTCGAATAATATCTTTATTAGATTTTCCATAAACAACAGAGCAAAGCAGCTCAGAGATGATGCAAAAAGAAAAAAGACATAAAAATCAAAGGGCATTATATCTAACCCCTATTGTCCATACCCCCTCCACAAGAGACAATAAATAACAATAAACTCACAAGCATGTCAACAAATGGCAAGGTTACACTGATTATACAATAGACAATGTAAAAAGCCAGGCTGGGATGGTTTCTTTGTAGTATAAAGGATGAGAGTATAGGTCCAACATGTCTGAAGTAAGGGTCCCAAAAGTGTCCACAGAGGAGTGAAGCATACATGAAATATATTCACTCCATTACACTTCAGTGTCCTCGATCCACAAGAGCAGAATATTCTTCTTAGCAACAGAAGTTAGTAAATTGAATAATCTTTTGTGTTTGACATTAACAATATGACAATCTGTTAGACCAAGAAGGAGGCTCGTAGAATCTAGGTCTATTCAAACACCCTTATAACACACTCCACAATGCCAGACCAGTACCTTTATAGCTTTACACATGGCCAGTGGCAGTGAATGTAATTGGCAGTCTCAGAGTTACAATGATTAGATTACAAGTTACAATGATTACAATGAGTAGACTCTTAGACTAGAGTACATACACTACGTTTACATGCAGTCACTGTTTCTTCCTGTATTCCTGTACTCAAAAGACCAAGATTCCTTGCAAATAGAACATGGGCAGAACACAAATTAATTTTCCTTTCAATGGAGATATCCCGATAGGTGTATACATGACCAAATATTCGGGTTAGAAAAGAAGTAACCCAGGGGTCATATTCTGGTTTTCAAAAACTTTTTTTCAAAAGTAGAAAAAAAGCCACCGCTCATCCGTGAGCATTCCTCTTAGAGGTGCTGGCACTGAACTAAGACACTTAAAACAAAAAACAGCAACTGCACACTCACAACACTGTGCAATCATCAATTTATTTCTGCAAGCTTTCGGTCTATGACCTTCTTCAGGCATGCGCACCGAGTGAATGTGGCTGTAGATAGAGGGTTCTGGCCAACACTTCACTTGATTGCATAATACCAGACACCTGTGTTAACATGGCTGAGGCTAAAAGGATATCATGGGGATTGTAGTCCAGCTAAGAAACGTGTAGTCCTACATCAGATACAGCCTTAGACACAGGGTCTACTGAAACCAAGAAACATAAATACATCATTGCATCAATACATCAATGCATCAGTACATCAAAATAATTTACCACGGTAAATTGCAACAGCACAATAGAAAGAAGCAACAACTTCTATGCAAACATCAGGTAATGACCATCATAGAGCATAGTGTTGCCTAAAGTCTATTGTGATTGAATTAAAGTACAACACTCATTTCAAAATCCTCATCGAGACCCAGTTTTTGCAAAGTTTCTAAGGTGTGGATCCAATATAGCTCTCTCTGACATAGTCGCCTGTCAACATCACCCCCTCTCTGAAGAGTAACCCGTTCTATTCCCTGGAACCTGAGGGAGGAGATAGGATGGGAGTGGTTATTCAAGTGGCGGGCAACAGGGTAATTAATATCATTTCGTCTAATTGAACTTTTGTGTTCGCTAATCCTTTGTTTCAGAGAGCGAATAGTTTTACCAATATAGATTTTATCACAGGTGCATTTATCAATCAATCAAACTTTATTTATATAGCACTCTTCATACATATGAAAATGCAACCCAAAGTGCTTCACAAGAAAAAACAGAAAAAAAAGACAAAACATACAACAATAAAAAGTGAAAGCCCGTCCCTCCCATTCCCACATATAGACCCCTGAATGCAGCCTCACCGTGGGTTTTTGTTTTAACTCGTGGTATGGTTAAAAGGCCGGTGCCAGAGGACCTCAGGGTCCGCGAGGGTTGATATGATTAAAGCAGGTCAGATAGATAAGATGGTCCAAGACCGTCAAGACATTTAAAAACTAATAAGAGAACCTTAAAATTGATCCGGAAGCGGACGGGGAGCCAATGCAGCGATTTTAAAACTGGTATAATGTTGCTCCCGCCCTCTGGTCCTCGTCAGCACACATGTGGCTGAGTTTTGTAAAATTTGTAGATTATTAATACTCTTTTTGGGAAGACCAGAGAGCAGGGCATTACAATAATCTAGTCTACAGGAAATAAAAGCATGAATCAGCACCTCCGTGCTGGCCAGAGAGAGAAACGGGCGGACTCTGGCTATATTCTTAAGATGGTAAAAACCTATCTTTGTAATATTTTTTATGTGCGGAACAAAAGTAAGCTCAGAGTCAAAAATAATGCACAGGTTCTTTACATATTGTGAGGGTTTAAAATCTTGTAGTTTTGGAAAATGTTTCTCTCTCTGGCCTTCAGGACCAATGACTGAAACCTCTGTTTTGTCCTGGTTGAGCTGAAGGAAATTCTCTGCCATCCATGACTTGATGTCTAAAATACAGTTTAAAAGGGCATCAATTGGCCCTGAGTCATCAGGAGACACGGCGATGTACAGCTGTGTATCATCAGCATAGCTATGGAAGCTGATGCCATGTCTCCTGATGACATCCCTCAAGGGAAGCATGTAAATATTAAAAAGAATTGGACCTAAAATTGACCCTTCAGGGACCCCACACCTAATTTCATGTGTTCTGGAGGAACATGTATCCATACTTACAAAGAAACATCGATCTGTGAGATAAGAGCGAAACCAGTTAAAAACAGCAGAGAGGCCCACCAGGTTTCTCAGTCTATTCAATAAAATGTAATGATCTACTGTATCAAAAGCAGCACTTCAATCCAGTAGTACCAAGACTGTGAGTTTTTGTGAGTCTGCGTTACACCTGAAGTCATTTAAAATCTTTAAAAGGGCTGTCTCGGTACTGTGGTTCATTCTAAAACCAGATTGATATTTCTCTAAAATGCTGTTTGTATTTAAAAAATCAATTAATTGGTTAAAAAACAGTTTTTCTAAAATCTTACTTAAAAATGCTAAGTTGGATACAGGTCGGTAGTTATTAAAAATGTTGAGATCTAAATTGTTCTTCTTCAGAAGGGGCCTCACCACCGCCATTTTAAAGGAGGTGGGAAAACACCCGTCTGAAGAGAGCAATTTACTATATTTAAAATCTGTTCCTCAAAGAAACCATAAAACGTCTTTAAAAGTGATGTGGGAATTGGATCTAAAAGGCAGGTTGTGGGCTTTACTTGGGAGAACACTCGACCAAGTGTCCTTGCATCAACCAGGGCAAAACTCTCCAGTGTTTCCTCGGATAAAAGCAACTGTCCAGGTGTGTTAAAAATTACATTTCGATGTGTTAAAAGATTGGACCTAATGTCATCGATTTTACTTCCGAAGTGGTTTGCAAAGTCCTCGCAGAGAGCGTCTGTTGGTGCCTCTGAGGGTTTTTTAAAATTGGTGTTGGTTAAAAGATCGAAGGCGGAGAAAAGAATTTTAGGGTTGTTTTTATTATCTGTGATGAGTTTTGAGAAATGGGATATTCTTGCCTGTTTGACGGTTTTATTGTAGGATTTGAGTTGTTTATGTAATATTTCATAATGAACTGTAAGTTTGCTTTTTCTCCACCTCCTCTCCGCACTCCTGCATTTTCCTTTTGATTTTTTGATTTCATCATTATTTCTCCACGGGGGTTTAGGTTTACTTTTCATGGTTTTAGTTAAAAGTGGAGCCACAGAGTCCAATGTTGATTTCAATTTACTGTTAAAATTGTCGACAATAAAATCACAAGGTGTGGGTAAAATTTCAGCAGGAGTGCTCTGTAAAACCTCAATAAAATTTGCAACCACTTTGGAAGTAAGGTAGCGTTTCCTCACCGTTCTCACCGGGGCCTCCTGATGATTAAAAATTGTATTGCATGTGATAACTCCTCTTACTGGAAAAGCTTTCCCTGTTCTTGGGTGTGTAAAAGTGTTCATTTTCCATGTATTGTGGCACTGAGCACAGTTATTGGTAGTATACTGGCTCTAACCAATTTATTTCGTAGGTTTGGTCTTCTTTTGTAAACAAAAAGCGGTGGATCTTTGAAGTGTTGAATGAGGGCTGGGTCTGAGGTCATTCTTAAACATCTGGGCCTGAGGAGTATAGGTAGTAATACAGGAATCCTGTGTGATGAGGGATTCCTGTCAGGAATCCCTTTTGTCAAAAAAATCTTAAATGGTACAGATATCTTGATGACATATTCTGCCTTTTTCAGGGGAAAATGGAAGAACTCTTGGAATTTGTGTCATTTTTGAATGGTGTCTACACTGATCTAAAATTCTCTCTTGAATATGACCTGCAACGTGTATCTTTTCTTGATATGTGGATTGAGTTGAAGAATGGAGGCCTCATCACCACACTATACAGGAAACCCACTGACCGTAACACTTTCCTTCTAGCTAGCAGTGCTCATCCTAAAGCTTTAAAGAATGGCTTGCCTAAAAGTCAGTTTTACAGACTGAGACGCCTTTGCCATTCTGATGAAGATTACACAGAAAAATCTTTGGAAATGAAACAACGCTTTCTAGAAAGGGGTTACTCTGTTCAGCGTGTTGAGGAGGCCTACCAGCTTGCTCTATCTAAACCTAGATCTGTCTTATTGACAAAGAGTATCCAGAAAGAAAAACCTTTTTCTGTAACCTGTATTACTACCTATACTCCTCAGGCCCACGTTTAAGAATACTATCCTTAAATATTGGCATATTCTGACCTCAGACCCAGCCCTCATTCAACACTTCAAAAACACTTTTTTTTTCTCTGTAACCAGTCGTTTAAAGTGATAGTTCCAACTACCAATGGTACTCAAGGTAACCAAGGCGTTCTAGCCAATCAGAGGCAGAGTAGGGCGGGCCTTAAGTTGACAGCGTTAGCGGTGAGGAGCTGGTTTACTGTGTGCTGCTAGCATGGATGCCAGGTATGTTAAAACCAGCGAGGAAACCTCGAGATGGGAAGCGGGAGTAAAAAATAAGTGGCGCTGGGGTTGGATAGAGGAGGCCGGAGCAGATGGAAAGCCTCACGGTAGCTGGTGTCAAAAGCTCAAGGAGCCAGTAGCTTGTTTTTGTGTACCATGCTCTAGAAAACTATTGTATGGCAGGCAGCAGCGGGAAAAAAGTTTTAGCTCGTCATTTCAGAATTAAAAGTGGCGTGACACAACACAACAGCACACCTGTCACCAGGTGATTCTGCTTGTTTATAATCACACACAGAGCCGATAACCTCATGGATTTATAGCACAAAGCTTTTCACGTGTTCGTGGTTGGATGGGCCGTTGCTTCTTCTGCTACACATAAATTAAAAAGATCGGCTCGTGCGATGATCTGTGGGATGATTTTACTCCTCCTGCCTGTGTGTGTGCGTGTCTGCTTTGTGCATGCAGCTCTGCGTCACCGCTGTAAAAAGCTCTCCCAGCTCAAATCTGCTGACAAATTTGTGGAATAAGTTCGTAATTTAACACAAACAGCAGCGAACATGTTACTTAACAGCATCCCGCCATGTCGCCTTAGTTTTACCTTACTTCTCTGTCATCTTCTTGAAGTAGTTTCAAATTCAAAACACTGGAGAAACGTGCCGCGCGACTCCCTATTGCCATAATCCCTAGGGATCCCATGGATGGGACATGGAGTTATACCAGAAATAGTTTTATTAGGACTTTGGTTTTATACACGAGAGCGGCGCGGGGCCATAGTGAGCTGCAAACGTGTGCGTGCGCCTGAAGGGAGCCTTGAATTCAACAAGACATTCCCCTACTAGCGCTACAGCATTGAAATATTAGCGAGAATGCGGGGGAGAATACTGCTACTACCTGATTGATTTGTGCTGACCAGAGCGCTCGCGGTTGACAAGTTCCGACGTTCAAGTTTTGATGTAATTTATTATCACACGGCTGCAGCGTCTCTCCTGTCAAAAGGTTCAGTGTCTTGCCCAAGGACACTTCGACATGTAGACTAGAGGAGCCGGGAATCGAACCTCCAACCCTCGGATTGGGAGACAACCTGCTCTACCACTGAGCCACAGCCGCCCCGAGGGTAATCCACTTGGAGGGTAATCCGGGAATATGGAGATGGCGGTTCCTTTGAACTGGAGTGGACCGGAGTCCCTGGCACAGAGAAGAACCTCAATGCAGTCTTGGTAATAATGTACTTTGTAGACTTGCACCGATTTATCGGCAGTGCTTGGAATCGGGCCGGTTTTCACGTGACCGGCCATGACCGGCGACCGGCCGGTCAGTCTAAAATTTGCAGGTCTAAAGCGCCGGTCAAATTCCTACCGCGCCGCTGCAGCAAAAAAAAAAAAAAAACACTAAGCAAACACATTGCCTCTTTTTTCGGTTATATGCTAATACGTTGCAAAGCCGAGCAGTCCTTGAACCCTCACAATGCCTCGCAGGATACGTCAGCCCTTATGTCAGCCTGCCCAGGTCAATAACATCAGCAGCACAAACACGCACATGTGCAACTCACAGCTTTGGCGACCTGCACCATGTCGGTTGTATGGAATTTTTTTAAAGTGTGTGAGGATTGATGACAAGTTTGCAGTATGCAACACCTGCAAGGCTAAAATAGGGCGTGGAAAACGTTTGGTAAGATCAAACGTAGGGATTAATATTTTCCCGAAAATTACATTTTCTATCCTGGAAACAGAGGCGCTCTGTCCAGATGTATGTAGCTTCCCAACCTGACCACTTCAGTGTATTTTCTGCTGATATTAATAATCATTATTGAGGAAGAAGACCGCCATTTCAATATTAATCAACATTATAAACTGCAGGCTGCGTGCAAATTGACGTTCACTGTGGCTGCACAGAGGGTGGAATTCAGCAGTTCAGCCCGTGATCTGTTATGATCTGTCCGACTTAACAGCCTCATGGAAGTGATATTTTACAATTCTACATAGGCCTATTTTAATCTAACGAAATTCGTTAAAACAAGTCATTTGGTGTTTTCAAAGTCATGATATTGAGCTGGTTTCAGACTTCGTTCACATTCACAGGCTGCAGCTTGACTGAAGCAGACGGCTTGCACCGCGCACACTGCAATGTTCAACATCGTAGGCTTAATTAAGTTAATTATCACTGAAATTTAAAAAGCAAACCTCTAAAATAAAGCTCTCACTCACTTGGTCTAGGGCTTTGTATGCATTCCCCTGGAGATATTTTTTCTTCAGTGAGGTGCACTTTTTGCCACAGTCAACCTCTGACGGTAAATCCATCACATGCAGTATTTCACCCCCACGTGTTTTGGATAAAGTATAAATCCAGATGATCTTGAAGCTTCGAGCTTCATCTGGAATTTTATCTGAGATTCTAAAAGTTGCAGCAACAGTTTGCATCTTCATTGTTTAACACTTTGAAGTATTTCCACACAAAGCTGGTGGCAGACAGCTGTCATGTGTCTCATTAAGATGGTCGAGTCAAAAGTTATTGTATTGAGTGCATTCATGCTCGAATTCGTGGCGATTTGAGATCGTTAACCAGTTAATAAAAGAGTGAATGAAAATTAAATCTTAAGAATAATATAGCACGTGCTATGATATGATGATGATACAGTAGACAAAAAGTTATTTATTATAACGAATAAAATAATAATAAATTAATCATTTATTAATGTAGAGTGTGTTTTAGCAACGACGTGATTATTGAAAAGCTGGCTGTATCTTGGTTAAAATGTTCTAATAAAGGAAAGTTCAATATCTAAGTGCAATATCTTGTGTGCTGTAAAGTGGTCTAGAAAAAATGAAATCGGAATCGGCCAAAATCGGTATCGGCCGTCCAAGCACTCTGAAAATTGGTATCGGCCCAAAAATTGTAAACGGTGCAAGTCTAGTACTTTGGCCACAATGACACGAGGCTTACCATCCGGGTTCCTTGCCTGTAACCCGCTGTGTGATCTGTCGATCAGGACGTCTTTATCTATTTTCAAAACTTCTCTCAGTAGTTTGGAGACTGCTGCCTGAGTGCTTGAGCCTGGGGTATGAGGGACATTTAGTATTCGGATATTGGAGCGCCTCATCCTTCCCTCCATGTCAAGGCATTTCCCCCGTAGGCTGGTCACCTCCGTCTCGAGCTTTCCTACCTTGAAAGGGTTATTTGACTGCATGTAAATGTAGTCATATTTCCATAGCATTGATCCACACCTCCTGCTAGTCTCATGCCCAAGTCACTCTCCCAGCTTTCTTAGTAGCTTGGGAAGTTAGTTAGAATTTAGGGCTCTGTAAAATACACGAATGCCGTTTTTAGATCCTTGTAAAGACAGTGCTCATTCTATATGTGAGGTGGCACTATTGGTTTTTAATGCTGTATTTTTGGTGATGAAATGACTCCCATGTACATTTGGATTTTTGCCAGAGGGTGACCAATGGAAAGAAAAGAGCTCTGGCAGGTTTGGAACAGAAGTTCGAGACCCTAGCAGCATGGCCTCAGACTTAGTTTATTTTGTGATTAAAAAGAATGTATTGAACATCTAAATGTAAAAAAAATAATAATAATAATAAAACCTTAAAATAGGTTTTATCTGCCTTTACAAAGCAATACAAGTGAGCTTCCCCATCTTAGTTGTAGAAATGACATTCATGGGCATGTGAAGCTTGTGATTATAAAGTACTCGTGTATCAATAATATAAATTAACATTTGACCAATAAAATATAACCATAGATTAGCAATTTGCCCTATGTATGAAACAAATATGTAAGAAATAGAAGAATGTATCTTTACTTAATGTTGATGTTAGTAACAAGGTGTCCTCCAGGAGTATGAGTTTGTAAATTCTAGAGAAACCTTTCAATAATGCATTACGCCACATTTAAAATATCTAAAGATATTTACTCAACTAAAACTAAAGCAGTTCAGCTGACTAAAATATCTCTAAAACTAAGTGGCATTTTAGTTAAAAGACTAACTAAAACTAAATGTCAAAATTAACACTGGTGTGATACACTGTTAGTTTTTTCAATATTGAGTAAAAAAAAAAAGTTTAAAATTGTCACTGGCTAATTTTATCACCAGGACTCACTACCAGTGCCTATTTATAAACTGTTTGAAGATATTACACCAGACAGGATTAATTAAAGGATAATTTTCCACTTTCTTGTATGCTTAGTATTTATGCAACTAGACTAAATTAAATGTAAGTAAATTTGTGCTGTGGCATCCACTGTATTTACAATATATTCCCCTCCACACCCTGCTGTCAGACAGCCTTTTCTGAGAGGAAACTGTAAGCCAATATTGATTAAATTGGTTTTATCCAAGGATCCAAAAGTATTTCCTGAGAATATCTCTATTGGCCACCTGTTTACTTAGTTTTGGGTGATTGGACGAATATATCGTCTATCGATGGTGGGCTGAATCCATCACAGATTGCTTTTTTTGGCCTATTTTTAGGGCAATATTTGTCATTTTATTTTGCTAAAGTAATAGTCTGCAGAGTGACAGCCTCTGTTCTGCACCGTGCTCTCATCCGGTGGCGCAGTATGCAGTAGCGGACAGACTAACCAAGACAGTTTTGGTGAGTTTTACATGTTTTTCTGTCGAGTTTGAATTAAGTGCGTTTTTAGAGGATTTAGTGAGCCAATTAAGGTCGTCTTAGTTCGGTGAAAGAGAGAAACTTGAATTCAGAAGGTGTACGGTTGTATTTCTCCTTTAAAAATGGAAAATAGGTGTGAGAACATGTAATTTCTAGACACTTTGTGAGTTTATTTTTGCTATTGGACATAGTGAACGTATGCAGCATGGTGAATACACTGCTTGCTTACATCTCCTATCTGAGACTGGAGAGGACAGGAGGAGGAGGGAAGATATCGCCAATTGCCGATGGATGGACTGACGATGATCGTTTGGAAAATTTTAACATATCACCCAACTGTAGTACCAGTTATGATTTTTTTAAGCATTTGTATCTTATTTGTATCATATGTGAAATTTTGATGAAAAGATGAGCACTCCCATAGACAACCATTACAAAGAATTGCAGTAAAATATTCATATCTCAATAACTGTAACAGATATCAAAAAGAAAAGCAATAGCACCCATGAGACACACATGCTTTATATGTGAAACTTGGAGTGATATGTCTATCTAACAAAATGTGACTAGAAGCAATTCAAAAATGTATGGAAGAAGAAAAAGCTAAATATTTTACATGTATAAAAAGAAAAATAGAATGATGATAGCCACTCAAAGGTAAACAGCAAAGATAACAAGATGGCTAAGAGTGATTAGTGCAAAGTACTAAGAGAATAGCTGCTGCTGCTGCAGCCGTTGGTCACCCAGCTTTTGAGAGAGTCCCAGCAAGAGCTGTGGGTGATTCATATCTGAACAGTTCCAAAAATTGATGGTATTTAAAAATGCGTTCAGGAGATACAAGGTTTTTTTTTAGTTTTGGAGCTGTTCGTATCTCGCTTCAACATGCTGTGCACGCTTAAAGACATTTCATTTTTTTGAAGACAGTAAATATCATGAGCTATTGTGACTGCAGCACCCCCTGGGGGTAGAACTGTCAGAAATGTTATACACTTGTAACTTAACAGACTAATTTGTAACTTAAAGCTACAGTGTGTAATATTTACGGGGATTTATTGACAGAAATGGAATATATTATACTTAAGTATGTTATTCATTATCATCAATCAATTCAATGTCATAATCGTTATGTTTGTGTTACCTTAGAAATCGCTATTTATAGTTACATAGGAGCGGGTCGCCCATGGAGGCTGACATCTTGCCATCGTGTTGTCTGCGGCTATGCAGGAACGCGCTACGTGAACTGCACAGCGTAAACACGGAAGAGCGAAGAGGAGGACAAGCGGCGGTGTTTACTGGCAAACTAGCTTGTTTTCTGGAGGCTTACAACCACAGTTTTGACCAGTGGATGATCATAGTTATTATTTACCACAAGAAAGAGCAGCAAACTGTCAACTCTTCTCCTCAAACAAGTGAAAATATGAAGAAACCAAACGGCAGCGCGACAGCAGATGGCAGAAAACAACATCGGTGTGGCGTTTACTACATGGACGACACTGATGAGGGACTGTTTCACAGCAACACCGAGGTTGCCTCTTTTCTGCTGGACAGGTAATTCATCCTACACACGTAACTGCACTTTATTATGAGATAGCTTTAGGTAACGATATAACATGGCCACGGGCATAACGCTAATCATTTACACAAGTAACTTCTCCGTGTTTCTGTCGATAATATGTTTCTTACCACGACTGTAAATCTACATGTTGCTTCACAAGTATATGATCAGGACCTGAAATATCCGGTGACGTTACTGAGATTAGCTCATGGCTGCTGCTAGGAGTTATTGTCTATAGAGCTAATGTGGCTGCAGGCGACTGCTAGTTTATGAGCTATAGCTATAACTGTGTGAGTTATTAGTGTGGTTATGTATGTCCAGGTGAGTCGTTCCTCTCAGCACCGTCGAACATAACAGGATGTGTTACAGGTGTGTGTGTCTGTGTCACGTAGCTCGTGTTTTCTTTATGTTTCTGCAGCTGTGACAAACGTCCTGTAACATCACCTCAAATGAAGGGAAAAACCTTTTCATGTCTCAGCTTTACCTACCATCCATGCTGTTCCTAATGAGACAGACAGGTGAGTAATCACAATGAAATAACTGTGCTGTCCTCACATGTTAGACTATCAACAAAACGTCACCAATAAATAGGGTTTTCATTAATAGTTTATGTCCAGCCCCCCATGACCCTCACGGATAAGCAGTTACAGAAAATGAATGAATGAATTACTAGTTTATGTTCAATGTTATAACATGCTGTGGTTATTTTTTATTATTAAATTTGGCTACTTATTATTGTTCGCCTATACATTCATCAATAATAAAGATATGGATAAGATAGTCATAAAGTAACTATGTTACATCAGGGGAATGTAACCATTGTTGGCTAAGAGTATGTACGTTTTCATCATAGCAAAACAATAAAAAATTATAGCTGCTGCGCAGCAATGGTCGGGGCCGGGCAATTTTAGGCAAAATTAGGCAGTTCTGAGCAACAAGCAGAGTGTAGGAGGATGAAAAAAAGGTGGCATTCTAATGAACATTTTACATCAGTTGAGGCTTGAATCACAATTTCTGGCTCAAGAGACTCTGCTGTATCTCACTGAGCTAATTAGCAAGAGGCACCTCTGTGGTATATATGTTTAAAACTTCTTCTAGCTCATTATAGGAATTCTACAGCTGCAATGATTACTCAACTTTAGTAGTCTCTAATCCACATAGGATGATGCCTGAACATAGAACTTTCACATTGGAAAGTCCAGGCTGCCTTAGCTGAGATTCGAACTCACAACTTCTGAGACTGAGGTCCGTCTTTTATCTCACTGGGCTAATTGGCAGGTGACAGTTAATGTGTGGATTCACATATTGACTAAGCCAAGGATCAGGGTGCCAGGCAGCAGCCATCTATGTCATGGAAAAGCAAATTTCAAAGTGAAAGTTCCAAAGCTGTAGCACATATGGTTGATTTGTTGTGAATTTTCAAAGTTTTGAAATTTAGAGGCTTGCTGTAGCGCCACCATCAGGAC
>JAJHUR010140510.1:1257465-1270924 GCA_027495735.1 Lutjanus campechanus | reverse complement strand
TAACTGCACTTACAATTCAGTCTAACATTGAATAATAAATAATGGACTGAATAAATAAACTATATATGTATTATTAGCAGAAAAATATAGAACATACTTTGCAATACAGAAATAAATAATCATATAATCTAGAACAAATAAAACTGTTGTTTGATTCCCTGATGATATATACACAGGTTGTTGAGTACTTGTGGTCCTGGTCCAGAGGGCCTGAAAGTATACTGGGTTTGAAACTTGATGTGATCAGGGGGGTCAGAGAACTTGTCCCTGATGCTCAAAATGTAGACGCTGGGGATGACAAGTCAACTTCCCTGGTCTAAAGAGCCATGATGCCAAAAAATAAAATGCCTACAGGCTGTGTAAAGGTACTCCCTGTTATCAACCCCAGGCCCCCTCAGCATGTTCCTACAGTTACCACAAGTACACCATGATCCCCCCCAGTGCTCCAGTAAAAGGTGGGGGCACCATGCCTGAGCTGATGCCTCATCAGGGTATCAAACCGTCCTGTCTGCCTCCTCAGGAGCTGTGTGGTGAGCTGCCTGTGCTCCTCCAGGGTCATCTCTTCAACAAGTCTCTGAGAAATAACACACAGGAAAAGCCGAGATAATGTTAATGAGAGGTCTGATATTATGATGCTAATATGCTGATATCACTGCAGTTTATGATGTACAGGCTGCTCAGAGTCTCTCAGAGTAACATGTGCTGCATTATACGGTTCCTCAACAGTATTTATTATCATCATTATTATCAGTAACGTCCCAGGTAATGACTCGCGTTACTATGAGGTTACACGTTACTCTGAGATTACTCAAACTACAGACAACAGTAACATCGCTACATGCAGAGCACGGAGATGTAAATATAACTTTGTGTTGGATTAGTATTATTCATGTCGCTCAGAACAGGAATATAACAAAGTACTTTCTAAATACATAGCTTCATTACTTCTCTCTGGCTCTTTTGGAAAGCTTCAGATCTCTCCTCTTCCTCCAGCGGAGCTTCGCTCTGGTCGCCCCGCCACACCTCTCCCTCACCTGGGCCTGACTTCACCGTAGAGTCGGTCTCTCTGCCGCCTTTCCCTGCTCCTCGCCCCGACCCGAAACCGAGACTTTGACTCTATAAATGTTGAATAAATATGCATCCAGCCGTAACTATCTTACTATCACACTAAACAACTATAATTACTTAGCCAGTGTCGGCGTGTATCACCATGCAAAGCCGCTCGCTAAAATACAACCACATTGTAGCGCAAATAAGAGTTATATCCATCATTTTACATGGAAGTTATGACATATAGAGACTAACAACTAAACACATTTTCTAAAAATATCTGTAAACAAACCGTATCGCTTGAAAGACCAGTAGATGCGAGTGCTACGCCAAATTGTCACGTGACGGCCTCCTTACGCTCGAAAAAGGGAGGGTGGTGTGGGGGGGAGCTCCACTTGGTTGCAATCTGCACTTTGACCATTAGATGCCGCTGAAAATTACACACTGTAGCTTTAACAGAGTACTGTATAATATGAGTCACTACACTGTACACGTTGTTGACATTTTTTGTTAATCATTAAGGTAACACTGGGATTTCAGGAACTATTTTTCTCAAGTAAATTGATATATGTGAAGATGTAGAAAAAATAAAGGATGTTGAAGAAAATTTCAGATTTTCTGATTCACTCTTGTTATATATACTGCAGTTTAGTCAAAAAGTAAAAAGGTGTTATTCATGTGTGTAATGTCCCCTGTTTTTGTTTTTAGGTATGTTTTGAGTGATAATTGTTGCCAGTGTTGAACAAGTTTATTTGAACAAGCTTATTTTGAGACATGTACAAAGTGTTTTGGTTTGGTTTGAGTCAGTTACATTTAAGTGTTTGGCCAAGATGTATGCTAGTAATTCAGACTATATGAAGGCTTTTAGAAAAGTGGCATTAGTACTGACGAATGCTGGAAGTGGAATTGGAAAAAAAAGTGCATCAGGCCACACCTTTGAAATTATGATAGCCAATTACAGACACATGATAAGTGTCTGTAAAAAATAAAAAAACAAGTGTTCGTGGTCATCTAAATATAATATGTACCAAATTGAGTGAAGATTGGATGAAATGCATGCAAAAAAAGTATATAGTTGTATCAAAAATCCAAAATGGCAGCAAAATTTTGTTGGTTGAAATGTTTGTGATCCATGTCAGTCAAATTGGCTTTATCCTAGCAACCCCTTATAGTCCCAACAGCTCACAAGATAATAGCAAAACTTGCTTAATAACCGACCACATAGCAGCACTATTGAAGAGTTATACAGTAGTCTAGGTTCTAGGTTCTGTCCAAACAGAGGGTGCTGCTCATAGACACTGCATTGGCCATTTCAGTTTGTTGCTGCATTACATCAATGTTGCTATAAATTTCATTAGATCAAGACCAACCTGTGAGTCCATGGAAAAGCAGGAGCTGTGGTTTTTCTGGATAAAAAGCAGTGCAGTATTTATTTCTCGATTCATGTCAAGGAGTGGTGTTATTTTGTAGGGTTTATGATCTACGTGGGGTGGTTTTGTTTTGTTTTGTTTTTTGTCAGTAATAGTTGAACACTTGAACGTCTCCTTGCCATTATTTTTCCTAGACTTCTGCTTTCAGAGCAAGTTATTAATTACTAAGTGAAACCAATAATAATCAAATACAGAGGCAATTATTTACAATAATAGAAAGTAGTAGATACATTTATGTAGTCTTACATTTACAACTTGCCCTTTGACCTTACCCTTTTTTTTATTTTATATTGCCAAGAGATTTTGTGTGTGTCTGTATGCATGCTTTTCTAAGCTTTATTTTGCTTCTAAAGCTGAACATTGTGTTTCCCTCAGGTACATGAAGGGACGTGTATCATATGATCAACTTAATGCTGTGGTGCAGAGTATTAACACCGCTGTAACAGCCAAATACAAGATTCTCCATCAGTCGGTGAAAACTCGCAACAATCATGCACGGAAGCTGCACCAGCGCTTTAAGGACCAGGAGACCAAAGATACAAAAGGTACTGGCAGGAAAACTGTTGAGAGATGAGCTCACAGATGATTATTTAGATTAAGCATCTCATTTAGCAGGACAGTTTGATGACACATTACAAATATATGGTCTGATCAGTGATTTTACTTTAATTAATCCTGATGTAAACTTTTGATCCAGTCCTATATATCAATGCATTCAGTAACAGCGACTATGTTGGTTATCATATTGGAAATGGTGAGTTTAATGTTTCATAGCAGAGTCCTGCATAGGTTTTGCAAACTGACAGGTTACGCATAATCATTTCTAAGACAAAGACGCACCCGCCACCTTTAATCACATTTAGCTATCAGCTAACCTACTTGGCTGTCATATCAGATAGTGATGTCCTATTGTTTGGCAGGAACACATTATGATACATTATGGTATTATATGTGTGATATTGTTCTCACCTGATGCTGCCTGCCTGCAATTAGTTCATTTTTACCTGCACCCTTGAATTTATATAAGTATATTTTTCGCTCATTATATAACATTTTGCATGTCTCTTTTTTTCAGTGTGTACTGTCATTTTCTTTTTGTTATATATTGATCTGCGTGACTTTAGATCAAAAAGAAAAGCTAAATATAATGCAACTTAAGAAAACAAGCAATTATAGTAATATTCACAAACGTATATTTTGGGACAAAATGCTGCAAATAAAGCACACCCATCAACCATCAATATACTGTATAAAGTAATGTGCTATAAATAAAAAAACAAAACAAAAAACAAGCAAACAGAATCATTGTAAGACAGAATAAAAAAACTGAGGTGCAACACAAACCATTGTTTAGGGATAAACCAAAAATGTATCAGCACTACTATCTACTTAAAGGCTAGTATTAGTTGTACCAAGTGTCTCCAGAAATACAGGAATGCATGCAGAACATTAAGTCTAAAATAAAAATGACCTATTTTACATTGCATTATTATTGTTTGCTTGTGTTTTTCCTTCTTGCTTGTGTTTACTTAAGTGCAATGCATTCAGCTTTATCAGCCATCAACATAAATGGGTGAACATTGGATTTAAAACCAAATTACAAATTATAAAAACCTAGGTAAATGAACAAAACTTCTTCCTTTAAAACATGTTTTTTTTTTTTTGTTAAAAATGGTAAAAAAAAAGAAAAAAAAAAGATGAATCATCATTGGTGCCTATTCTAAGTCTGGATAACTTGGTTAAAGCCCTGAATGCCTTCAAATCTGGAACAGGGTCATAATGTGACAGTAGAAATAGCCATTTCATGTTAAAATTGGTTTCCTGTAAAGACTGTTGGGAACACATCATGTGTCTCATTGTTCTGTTGAATTGTTTTTCAGGTCAGTATTTTGTGGTGGAGGATGACATCCGTGAATTCACTCAGGTGAAGGTGGACAAACGATTTCAGGGGATTCTGAACATGCTGCGACACTGCCGGCGCCTACGGGAGCTTCGGGGGGGGGGGCTCACCCGCTATATGTTGTTGTAAATGAACAACACTCAATCAGGCAGATTTTCAGTTAAGTTCTTGTTTCTTTATTATGGTGACATAGTAGGCCAATTGAGTTTATATATGTGTGTGTACACATGTACATAGTATACACTGTCAAATACTACAAATAAGAGGTTTTTGATTTGTCAGATGAGTCATATTGACCAGTAGTTTTATTAGGTTAGTGGCTGCAGTAAGCTATCATAATACTGGACATAATTCAAAGCCAATTGTGATATTATATCCCTCACAGGATTTGACAGGACTGGAAAGCATTAGTAAGAGTAAATGCCAGGGACACAGAAGAGGCAGCTTCCTTTTGGAGCCTATGTTAACCAGTCGGGCTGGTCAAAGATGGGCAGGTTGGCTTGCGATTTCCGATAATAGTTTCACCATTTGTTCTGTTTTCTGTGTGCCGCAAGTGAATGTTAGCTGATAAAACTGATAATCTATTGTATTCTAGATATTATGAAGATATAAATGATCCCTTTTGATTTTCCTGCCACCCCTTGTCGTCTTTCTTCTCCAATAGTTCAAATTCCCCCGATATTTTTTTTCCCCAATATGTTGAAATATCAAAATCTGCCCATCTACTGTATTTATTGACAGGAAAAGAAATATGCTAAATAAACATGCTGTGTGTATGATTGTTTTTTTTTTGTTTTGTTTTTTTATGTAATTATTACACATATTGGTCTGTTGTGTCTCAACTAAGCGAAGAGAAGCCTCCTCCTGCAGATCACGACCTCATCGTAGAAGAGCAAGGCTCAATTTTGAGCAACACAAAAAAAAAAAAAAAAAAAACCCTGATGGTTTAAATTCATGAAGTTATTATAAAGATCAGCTCAATGTGTGATTAAGAATGAACAGAAGTCCAGACAAAATGTTCTCTTTTGGTTGTTTATTACAATAAAACCAGGATGTGTGTGGTTCTGGATAAATGAAATAATTCGTACAGTACAGGCAATATACATAACACACTACAGATTCTTATTGCTGCAGGGGTGTCAAACTCAATTTCATCTTGGGCCACATCAGTGTTAGGTTTGCCCTCAAAGGGCCAGTTGTAAATGTAAGACAATACAATTGTATCTATATCACATAATTGCCTCTGCATTTGATTAATATTGATTTTTATTACAGTTATAATAAGCTTTGATAGAAAAAAGCTCGGAAAAAATAATGGCAAGTAGACATTGCAACAATTTTGTATTAAAAAATGAAACCGACAAAGTTGTGTTAGACAAAAGGGACATACCAGCTTCTGTCCATTAAGTACAAACATGTACTGTATAGTCTAAATGAGAATCTGTGAACAAACTTTAAAACTGTTTAAAATATTAGTATTTTTGCTTGCTTTGCAGCTGCTCTGTTTCATATGAAGAGTGCTGCAGTTCTGATCAGTGTGTTTGAAGAGTGATGCTCCGTGTTACCTGCTCTCACAGTCACATGACGTCTCTGTGGGTCAGACTCGTGTCTCTGTACTCTGCTGTCAGACACGATTTACATAAATGATTTGCAGCAGAGTTTCTCAGCTTTCTTATAAACCCAAAACTTATTCTACACTTGTGCGTTATGAAAGTTTGTTGTTGTGACGCAGTACAGTGTCACTTTTGTCGCCGTTTTCAGTGTGGTCTCTTCTGATGAAATGACAAGGAGACACAGGAGAGGGAGGAGGGAGTGCTTGTTTTGTGTTATCACGGCAGCAGGTGTCCAGCAAGAGCAGTGCAGGCAGAGACAGGACGGGAGAGAACATGGAGGAAAGTTACAGTGGCAGCTCCCTGATGCCAAAAATGAAACATTTGCGTGTCCCAATGAGATGTATTGATACGCTAGTGCTGTATCGATCTGTTTCCAGTTCATGTTCAGCTTTTTACCAATACAGGCCGTCTGAACTGATGCACTTGTATCTTACACATTAAAGTCAGATGCATTGGATACACCCCTAATGATGCATCTAGCTACTAAATGTAGTCATTTATGAAATGAGATGTTGGGCTGGATTTGGCCCGTGGGCCTTGAGTTTGAGATGTGATCTAGTTATAGGGTGCAACAAATATAGAAGTACAGTATAGACATATAATCATAGAATAGATGCTGAACCTAACCTAAATACAAACCAGAAATGAAATAATTACAATATTTGTGAACTCTCTGTTTAACACTAAGATGCAAATAAGTGAAATACAGCAATAAGGTATCACTCTATATCTGCTAAACATGTTTTACCTTATTTCTAAGGTATTTCTACGGAATCACCCTTTTGTTAAACCAAAATTCACCTTATGCTCTAATACAAATGTTAGCATACAAAAATAGCACAGAAATTAACAGCCTACATTGTGCTAAGTTCTAAATTAAGGCACTGGAAGCTTATAAGGAAACATTTCTATTGATGAAAGACCTTTTCAATGATGGCACAGTCACAGGCACAAATACAGGCAGTAAAACGTTTGTAATCTCCACTTTAATCAGTGCTGACCTCAGGACAGTCTGGGTCTGGATGAAATTAGTGCCCTGGTCAGAGAGGAGCTCTGCTGGCTTGCCTCTTTGTGCAACGAAGCGGCAGAGGGCCATGAGAAATGAGTTTGTGACCAGACTAACCAGAATATCTAAGCACAAGGCCCGTGTGGTCAGCCACAGGTGTCTTTGATAGAATTGGACAGTGCTTTCCCCTAGACGATAGCAAAATGTAAGGCTGGATATGGTGTCTCCTGAGGCTATACCTGCAAAAGAGCATAAATACAAGTAAATATTTCTTTTACATTTTCAAAATTTCACATTTACAGTGCCTGATTGCAAGGCGAAGTGGAAGTCCCTAAGGGACTCCTATGTCAAGTGGTGGCGCAAGCAGCTAATGCCCAATGGGTCATGGGCAGGTAGCCAGCGGGACTGGAAGTATGCCCAACTGATGTCATTTTTGACACCCTATATGCCAAACAGAGGGTTAGTCCACTCAGGCAGCAATTTTCAGTCTTAATATCATCATCATTTAAAGTTGGTAACAGAGAATTGTTAATTCAATTACATTATTAATTAAAGCTGCAAATAGGATTGAACGGGCCATCGCAACTCCACGACACTCGGGGCCTGCTGTGGCCGCGACCATGTCGCCAGAGGCTGACTGGTAGACGAGGTGCTGAATTATCACCCCCTACGGGCACTGTAGGAAGCAATGCAGTGTTACTTTCTGTCCCCACTAGGTTGTGCTATGACTATGACTATGACTCGTGAGCGTCATGCAGATGTGTTCAGGCCGGGACTTTTATCATCCATGTGAAGTTTGGAGCAGATTTGACCATTTAATCCCATGTTATAGCAATTTCGTTTCATGGTGAGACATCAAAAGTCGATGCCACGCCACACCCACACCGTTCAATGCTGACCAATTCTGTTTAGAAGTTTTGGTCACACACTTGTCTATATGTTACACACCAGTCAATCGGATCAGTTGTGGAGGAGGAGTTTGTTTAGCCATGCCCACATATGAAATTAATATCATATGCTCAGGGCGGGACCAGTGACAAACATAAAGATTCAGGAAGATTCGACTAAGTAAACTGAAGTTATGTCCACTTCCTACGTTTTGGTGAAACATCGACCTCTGCCGCGCCATCAGGGCAGCAGTGTTTTATGAGACATCATGGTCTTCGCAATATAGCATGACCAACATCAAATTTGAGTTGAATAGGGTCAATTTGGTCAGAGCAGCACCTCAAAGTCTAAAGCATGGTATTTCCTGTCACCAGCAGGGGGCGCTATGACAATTACAAAATTTCGGCATGTAGACGTCTTCAGGGCGGGACTATTATCAACCATTTTAGAAGTGGAATGAAGTTGATGGGGTCAACTATGTGGCATCAGTACATGTTAAAGCAAATACTGGTCATTTCCATCATCAAAAATGGCGGCGCCATAGCGGCCACGCCCATTGACATAGAAAAAAGCTTTTACTAACTTTTGATCAGCATAGTCTCTGGATGACGTGAAAGAAATTTGAAGTGGATTGGACAAAATCCCTAGGAGGAATTCGTTCAAATACAATGTGTGGAAATCACGCCAAAATGACATGAAAAATCAAAATGAACGACTTCCTGTTTTGAGTAGACCAATGGTCCTAAGACTTTTTTGTGCATCTGGACAACTTACACATGTGTACCAATTTTCATCCTCCTACTCCAAAAAATAACCCTATGGAGAGGGTTTTTTGAAGATCAAGGGGGCGCTATATAGAGGCATTTTGCCGCGCCCATGGGCGACGCCCCTATCACATGTAAGAGGTTGCCATTCTTGACCTGTCTATCAATTTTCATGATAATATGACTTCATTAAAGACATCAAAAGGGCAAACGTAATTTCATGGCGAAGGATTGATAGTCACCGCGCTGCCACACAGACGTCATTACTCGTAGCTTCACGGCCTTCATGATGTAGCTTCACCAACTTGTTCTGCATGTTTTAGAAGTGGAATGAAGTTGATGGGGTCAACTATGTGGCATCAGTACATGTTAAAGTAAAAACAGGTCATTTCCTGTTACCACCAGGGGGCGCTATGAGTTAGGTGGAAAGTCAATAAATGGCTACATTCAGGGCAGAGCCCTCATCATGTCCAGCAAGTTTGACGCTGTTAGGATAAAGTATAGCGAGATGGCGCGCTCCAAAACAGTCGCCAAAGTTTGTTGAGCCCTAGCAGCCACGCCCTTTGACCTACAGAAATTCTTTGAACAACTTTTGATCAGCATGGGGTCATGATGATGTCTACCAAATTTGAAGACGATTGGATGAAATCCCTAGGACGAGTTCGTTCAAATGCAAGTAGTGGAAATCGCAAAAAAAAGGCCAAAATCGGGCACTTTTTTGACACTTCAAATCAAAATGGCCGACTTCCTGTTGACATTTCACCATGACGTTAAGAGACTTTTTTGTGCATCTTGGCATGATAAATATGTGTACCAAATTTTGTGAGCCTACGACAAATAAACCCCAATGCGGAGGGTCTTTTGAAAGTTTGTAGGGGGCGCTATTTCACTATTTCGCATTGACCATGTGCACGCCTCCCAAAATATCGAATTTTGGATCCGGCCAGACTACTTTGCAAAGTTTCGTGAGTTTTTGAGCATGGGAAAGGGGCGAAATTGGGGTTTGAAAACCGTAAAGAATAATAAACAATAAACTGCGATTTCTCGCACCCCACGCAACTCGGGGTCCCTGCGACGCTCAGGATTCCAGCAATTGCGGCCTCCTGGCCTGATCCGTCACAGGCAAACCCGTACTCCACTGCTGCTCGGCTCCTATGAGCCGAGGCTGCGAGAGCGAGCCTCCCGTAATAACAAAGCAGTACATGGCAGGCTAGTAAAATCAATGATTGCTCAGAGTTAACGGATCTTTTTTGTATTTTCACTACATCTGTGCATTAGTAGATGTGCAATGCCACAAGATCAGACACTGAGCATGCATGTGCTTTTTACTCAGCGCTTTGTCTTAATGAATCGACTGTGTTGTGTTTTACTGACACGCGGCACACTCACAGACATATCTGCTGCAGGTTTTATGACAGTAAAGTGCCATCCTTTTTCTGAATATCTAATATGTTCTCTGCTTAAAAAAGCTAAATATTAAACATTTCTCCCATTTCTCATCATTGCATTTACCAAGAAATGTGAAATGGTCTTGATTAGATTTCCAGGGAAATCTGTGTCACGGGATTGTCACAGAAGTTCTACATGTAAACAAATTACATAGTGATATTATCAGAGGTGGAACTAGCCATACTGTACTGGAAAAAAGATGTTAATAAGGCAGAAAACGTAGTTTTAATAAATATAAATGTCATGAATTAGTGGACATCCTAAAAAAATGTGCCAGATTAAAATGGCCTTGGCTCAAAGGAACAATTGGTGTCATATTTTAAGTAGAGTGTAGGTAAAAAGAGTTGAAGTTGGGGCACCATGGTAGAGAGAGCAGAGTCTGTGAAAAAGAGGAGCTTGCTATATTGTCAAAATGTTTTGCGATCGTGATGTGTGTTGCTCCTCTGTCAAGCAGGAGTCATAGCAGTTTTTGTGTGCCATGGGTAGACATCCAAACTTGATGCAATGCCACATGCGCACTGTTCAAAGCTGAACAAATCTTTTGACAAGCTTTCATCACACACTCGTTTGGAAGGTAAAAATCAGTTTTGAAGTCAAATGGATACTTTCTGTAGGAGGAGTTCATTAAAATATGACGCGTGGAAATCATCAAAATTGACCCAGAATTCTAAATAACTGACTTCCTGCTGGGTTTAGCCTATGGGTCCAAGAGACTTTTTTGTTCATCTGGGTGTGATACATGGGTGTATTTTCATGAATATCGGTGAGACATCCTATAGGGGTTATTTTTATGAATGGCTATGGCCAAGCCATTTAGCAACACCCATTAACGAAATTCATATCATATGCTTAGAGGTGGCCTTTCAATAACCATGTGAAGTTTCAGGCAGATTTGGCCAAGTACACTGAAGTTAAGGCCACTTCCTGTGTTTTGGTGTTTCGCCGTGCTCTCAGGGCAAGGCCGTTTGACACAATATAGCATTACCATGGTCTGAAGACTTGTCTGAGTAGATTTGAGTTGGATATGGTCAACGCACTTGGAGCAGTTGGTCAGACTCTAAAACATGTCATTTCCTGTTGCCAGAAGGGGGTGCTTTGACATTTCTGGAATATTGTCATGTAGTTATTTTCATACAGGGACTATGATGACAGATACGAAGTTTTGTGCAGATTGGACCATTTTTGCTTAATTTATAGCAATTTCCTGTTTCATGGCAAATAATCAAAATTCGCCGCCTGACGGCCACACCCAACAACCAACATGCGCAAAAGACTAGTCAGAGCTAGTCTGACAGACTAGTCAGTTCATGCCTGAACTGATGAAACTTCTTGGATAAGAGGCGAAACGTCTTCAGAAAAGACTTTTGAACAAGTCCAATTGCTTTCGATTTAATCTTTCTCTGGCCTAACTAACATTAGCCCTGGAAATAGCATAAGTTCATAAACTATATGATTCACAAATCTTATGACCCAACCTGACTGTTCACATTTCGCCATGCATAATGTTCACTGGCGAGATCGTTGTCTCATTTTAATGTTGGGTAATAGAGCTTGGGGAACCCTCAAATGTTTTCTTTACTCGTGTCTGAAAGGGAACCCTTAATTTGTTAAATTCTCGCGAGATTGTTGTAGTTCAACATGTTAAAATGATCAATCTCGCGAGATCTTCCACGGATCTGGGGTTCCCTTCAAGACCAACAGTCAGTGTCTACTCCGCTGCTCTGTGACACTTCGACATATCTGTGGTCTCCCCAATTATCCCGCGGGCGGCGAAGCTGGTGGGATTATATGCACACCAAAGAGAGTAAAAGTTGTCTTGTGTGCCTATAAATGGAATAAATAAATGACCATTCTGATGCAGACTGCGAGGAACGAGGCTGATCATCATGTAGGTCAGTGTCTGGGTCTGGTGGCTCAAACGAGTAGGGCTTGGTCAGTACAATGAGACTGCCAGCGTTAGAGACCACTGTCTCCTCCTTATACAAGACACAGAGGTGGGAACCCTCCCGTGCGTGGGCGGGGTTTCAGCACCTTCAGCAACCACACCCCCAGCGTCTTATAGCAGAGAAAACTGATCATTTTTTCATTATTTTGAGACCTAATTTTACATGCTTAGCGGTTTTTTTAATCATTCAAATTTGGCTGGGTGATTAATAACACAGGTTTCTGTGGTGTGTCAAACTCAGAACACACATTTATTGCCACTTTACTCGGACTTTAATGTAAACGTATCTACAGTTTATTACTGTTAGTAGTAGTAGTAGTAGTAGTTTATTCAGTCATGACAACACCGAATTTCACACAAAATCACAAAATCAAAAATCACGTGTTGAATATTGACTGAAAAGGCATAGGCAGAAGCAGACTGCTTATAAAAGCCTATGCTGTCCTCAGTGTGTGTGTCGGCGTAAGGCATTGATGAAACTTGATGTGTCCATCGCCTCGATGAGTTCTATATGCACTGCACGAGTGCTCAT
The DNA here is from genome assembly GCA_027495735.1 of Lutjanus campechanus. Lineage (NCBI taxonomy): Eukaryota > Metazoa > Chordata > Actinopteri > Lutjaniformes > Lutjanidae > Lutjanus > Lutjanus campechanus. The sequence continues at coordinate 1,258,347 of JAJHUR010140510.1, read as the reverse complement.
GCAGGTGAAGAGTACAGCCCACCTCTTAGCGTTAGCCTGTCCTCCGCGGGTACGTCTTGTGATTACAGCCCAAGGGCCAAACACATCAAGTCCCACATAGGTGAAGGGTGGTTCGGTGCTCAGACGATCGCAAGGTAGGTCTATTTATTTATTTATTTATTTGAAAGGGACAGTACACATTAATGGACATCAGTATGTAAATACAAATGTAAATGTGTCGGAGTTAGCAAGCCTGCTAATTTACATCCGCAGTCCCTTGGCAGGTAATAGAAAGACAGACGCATAAGAGGTAGAGGAGAGGAAAAAGAAAAAAAAGAAAAGAGAAATAATAATAGTAGTAACAATACACAAAGAGTTAAACAATAATTCACATTAAAATACCCATTCATACATAGACATAAAGTGCAGTGTGAATTCTATAAAGTGCCGGGTGTAAAGTGCCAGTTGTTAAAGTGCAAGTGCATAGATAATTAGATTCAGATGTGGTGGCCCACTCCTGCCGCTTAGAGTGGACCAAGACAATGGATACATAGCAACAGGTACACAGTCCCATTCACAATTTATGTACACAAAAACAATATCACAGTGCAGTATAGAATGGCGAGGCAGGTGCAGTGCATGCACACATACGTATATGTAGGCATGCACCGCACATAACAACAACGACAAAGACAGTGCCAAGCATGGCGGACAGTCACAGAGCACGGTACATACGTTTATGCATCGCGCTCTGCCTAGCCATGATTACAATGTTGGTTTGTTTTGAGCCAGTTTTTGAGGCGGGCCTTAAAGGTGCTGTAGGTAGGGCTTTCCCTTATTGTACACGGTGTGTTGTTCCAGATGTTACTACCCTTAACTGACAGAACAGATTGTCCAAAAGTC
>JAJHUR010140510.1:1243324-1257445 GCA_027495735.1 Lutjanus campechanus | reverse complement strand
GTAAGGTACCTCACAATCTCCTCTGACATTGGCTCTGGTGGTTCTGCCACTGGTAACTTTAAGTTTTATATATTCTTTTAGTGGGGGAGGTGCAAGTCCATTGAGTGTTTTGTAAATAGTACAGGCATACTTAAAAACTTTAAAATTTTCAAAACTCAAGAGGTTGTATTTCTCCAGGATATGGCAGTGGTGATGAGAGATCGGTTTTCTGTCAAAGATTTTTAGGGCCCTTTTATATAATGATTCTATTGGTTTAATTGTGGTTATCCCAGTGAGAGACCAGTTTGTAAAACAATATTCAATGTGGGAAAAAATCATAGCATGCATAAACATTCTAGCCGCATTTACTGTCAGTGATGGCCTAATCTGCTTGAAGTTAAGTAGATTGAATTTGATTGTGTGACAACCCCAAGTGGGGTGGGGTTGTTTATGTTATATTGTCTGTAGGTGTGCCCATGTGGTGTCTTGCTGGCCCTCTCTCTTCTTTGTTTCAGAGCGCGATTGATCATGGATCTCCGGTGTGTCGTAGTGGGCGGGGCTACGGCTTTAAACAGCTGTGCCATCCGCTGTTCTCCCTCTTGGCTTCTCATTCCCGGCCTGACCCTGCAGCTCACCTGTTGTCCTCCTTCGTTTTAGTTTGCATCCAACACACACACTCACACACACAGCCATGCACCCGCACTCACCACTGATATGTGACATTACAGACACAGATTGTTGTGCTTTCGTTAGCCTTAGGTTCTGTTGACTTCTGTTGTTAATAAATATCATTTGCAGTTACATTCCCTCTTGCGTTTGTTTTGTCAGAGAGTTGAGCCAGTTCTGACAAATGGGGGCTCGTCCATAGGTGATTTTGTTTGCATTGTTGTAGTGTAGGAGGAGTTTCACTCACCGGTCGGGGGGTAGGTGACACGCTGCAGGTGCGCATTTTCTGGAGGTTCCCGTTAGGCTTTAGGGCACTCTCTCCTTTGGGATTGTGTCGGTTTGTTGTTTTTCTTGTAGTGCTGTGGGGAGCGGTTAGTGTTGGTTGCGCAAGCAGCCTTCTCGGGGGCACTCCGTGGGCTCGCCTGTGGTGTATGGGGTAAGGTTACTGTCAAAAGTTTTGTGCGTGTACACACACAAATCGTGCACGTATTGAAAAATGTGTGTGTGTAAGTCTGTAGTTGTGCATAAATAAAAAATTTGTAAACTCAATAAAAAAAATTGTAAACTCTTGTTTAAGTCAAATCACGCATAGATTATGCAGTGTATAAATTCTCTGTGAGAATACAACTCATAAAGTTACAACTTTACTAAATTACAAATACGAATTGCAGTTTACGGACGCACGCTTTCTTCAGAATGAATACGAATCAGACATGCGTCAAAACTACGTCACGAGCTCACAGGCATTATATATCGAGTAGAAGATAACATCGATTCTACAAACTGCGCATGTGTCAGAAATTCGACCGTGGGTTCAATTTCACGGCGCCGAGATGGCAGGCGATGCGGACTCAGCAAGGAATCAGGTAATGTCAACCTTTCTTATACTTTGTTCTAACATGATGTTCGCAAAATATTATAGAGTTGGCAATGAAGCGGCTTTACTTTCGTTGATGTAGCTTTTGTTTCTAGTTACGTAAATTTGTCGGTTTCTTTGTGCTAGGTGCAGTTAGCCGATATACTCAACACGGCACACAGTCTCGTGTCGATGTTGAACAGCAGGTTAAGTTCTCCAGGGAATGTCAGGCCAGTTACACAGGGAAATGCAACACAGCCTGCTGAGGGACAGAGAGGTCAATCATCTCAACTGTCAGGTCCACAAGTAAGGTGCCCCCAGCCCCTCCGGAGTGTCAGTGCGCCAGGAAATGGCTAGGTAGGCTATGTTTGTCATGTAGTTTGTGTATGTTTCATACGGGTGTGAATTGCCTTCGAAATTTTAATGTATAATTTATTTTTTGTCTTTCAATTAATTTAAAGGCTGGGGAGAGGTCATGAAGAAGTAATTGAAAATCTTCTAAAAATGTGTATTAGCCCTGCCTGTGGGTGATATTGCATTTGTCTTTCTTCTTTTAAACTATTTTCATTGTTTCTGATGAGTGATCAAAAATATTTATATTTTCAGATCGTTTCCTGGACTTTTTCGCAAAGAGGCAAAAGGCAAACGACGTTTTGCACCACTTGCACGACCAGAAAAGAGTTTGTTGGTAAACTTTTTTCTGCTTGAAAAACAGCGCTCAAAGACCCCCAAAGGACACGAGGAACTCGAACTTACACTGGCTGGCCTTGGGTAACGTTCTCTAACAGTGCCATTGAACATCAAACATTCAGAGGTATGCTTTTTAAAAGAGGTTAAGTATTTTAGGCACCACCATTAGCAACACCAACATTAAGTGCTGATTTTTGTAATAACAAAGTATTTCTTTAAAACTAATTGCATGTTTACATAAATGATAAGCACATTAGTTCATGTAATTATTAAATCTATCAACTAAGCATGTTGTAAAAGTTGACAGATTTGCTGTTGAATGCATATCCAAAACTTGGAAGTATCAGTGGTGACTGGTTGCTACACAAGGCCACAGGTATACATGGACCTTATATATTGCTTTTATAGCATTTTAAAAGCTTTGATTCCTAAAATTAATGTCCGCTTCATTTCTAGGTGGGGGTGGGCAACGCAAATTAGCTGTCATTTCTCCAGACTCAGATGGATACAGTGGGCAACAGCTAAAAGGAGTGAGTGGGAATGGAAAGTGTACACTGTACATTGCACCTTTACAAGAAGAAATTGACACAACTCCATTACCACCAGAAGCAAAAGAATTTGAGAAAATGCCCAAAGCCCCATGCAACTCTTGCGGAAAGCTTGTTCCTCTTCAGGCTCTTCCAGACCACATCAAGAGCTGCAAGGAGAATATAGATCTGTGCAGTTCTTCTGAGGAAGTATGTCAAATCTTCTGTCAGGCTTCAAGTATTTTTTGCTGTGACTAAAACAGTGGGGTTATTTCATACTGTTTTATGTTTTGTCACTAGGAAAACTACACCCAAGACAATATGCCTCCAGTGTGCCCAGAAAACCAGGCAGAGATGGTACGATTCCTGTATTTTATTTTTATGTTGATAAACAAACCGTCTGATATTAACTCATTTATTATTATGTTTTAGACAGCTGAGTGTCCTGTGTGCAGAGGTGTATTCAGAAACGATGTCATTGAGATTCATGCATCTGAGTGTGGATTACGGTACTTGAACTAAAAATATTTCATTATTTCTAAATTACATTTTAATTCAGGGTGTGTAAATTACAAATTAATTACAACTTTTTTTGTTTCTGCAGAACTGCAGACCATGATGGCAATGGCAATGTCTCAAGTGAAGCAATGCATTCTTTTCAAAGGTAAAAACCTCCTATGTTTCAGCTGTTCTCAAAATTGCATAATCTCTATTACTTCTTTTTAAATCATTCAATATCTCTACAGTGGTGTGTTTATATAGCTTTATTTTCACTGCATTTATTTTTTATTTTTTTTAAATTCAGTTTTATAACACCACATTTTCCTCAAAGGGATCAATAAAGCATAATCTTATCTTTTGTATTTTTCTTTATGCATGTTTTCAAATAAAAGTTCAGAGGATGTCCTGAACTGGATCAGTTGCCAGGTGGATGAAGGCAGCACATTTCCTCTTTGTGTGTCGAGAAGTGACCTCTTTATTAGAGGAATGCAACAGTGGCAACGCCAAAAAAAATACTCCCCTAAATGCAGACTGAAGGTTACTTTTTTTGGGGAATCGGGCATAGACACCGGTGCGCTTAGTAAAGAATTTCTGACAGGTACTGATGCATATCACAGCAATTTTGGAAGTTGTCACTTTTTTGTAATAAGATTTTCAGTTTTCTGTTTTTATGTTATTCAGAAATGGTTGCAGGGATCGAAAAGAAACTTTTCATGGGCAGTGCTGACAACAAGGGGAAAAATCCCTTTTACTGTCTCAACAGCCTGGATAACAACTACTTCAGGTGCATAGTGTTGTCCTTGTATCCTGTAAGTAATTTTATTAATTGAAAAGTTACTTTAATTGAAATACAGCTTTCTTTTTTATTTTGATATTTAGGACTGCAGGAGAAGTAATGGCAGCTAGCATGGCACAAGGTGGACCTCTCCCCAACTTCCTGCGTGAGTGGTGCTACAGATACCTCTGCTCTGGTGACTCTGACAGCATACAGGTGTCAACCAGTGATGTCACAGATTTGGAATTGTCACAGCTTATAATGGAGGTAATGTTAATTCAGTTTCTAACCAGTTAACAGTGTGTCATCAGTTGTGTCCTTGACAGGAAACAGTTTTTCATTGACTTCATTCATTTATTCTGCTTCATGCTGTTTGTGCTTTCAGATAAACAAAGCAACTGATGAGAACATTGATGAGCTTACTGGTGGCATAGTAAGCTGTGGATACACTGGAAGAGTGTCTGTGGACAAAAAAGACCAGATAATCAGGTAGTTTTCATAATATATACACTGTCAGGTGTATAGTGATGGTTATACAAACACTGACTTAAGTACACCTTTTAAGATCAATTCTGATTTTTTTTTAAAAAGAATGTTCTTCAACTATAATGTGTGCATGTGCACTAATTTTCTTAATGTATTAATTTATCTTACAAAACTATGTCTGGAGTGTTACTCAGAAACCTTTTGTGTTTCAGGGCTATTGTACTGCACTCAGCCATGAGAGTGGTCCCTATGCTTGATCAGCTGAGAAAAGGCCTGCAGCTGTATGGCCTACTGGACGTTTTGAAGACACACCCAGACATTTGTCTGCCACTATTTGTCCCAGGGGAAGATGATAAGGTATATACTTTGGTCTTTGTCAGGTCATCCCTGTTAAATTTTGTTTACTGCAAGAAATTCAGAGTTGTAAATCTATATCTTTTGTGCTCTGTTTTTACAGGTGGATGCAACTTTCATCCTGGAAAAGTGCCAGCCTGATTTCAGTGAGAAGGGCTCTGTGAAATACAGTAGAGAAGTAAACATCATGAACTTCCTCCAAGACTTCCTACAAGAAACTGAGGATTGTGGTATGTTTAAGCTCATACACAGTTACTGATCTGTTGTTTTTTTTTTAGCTCACACTAACATTAATCTTTTATTTAAGAACAAGATGGCTGGAGTGATGAGGAAAGTGAAGTTCCACAACATCTAACTGTTGGCAGAATCATGCAGTGGATGACAGGACAAGCCCATAAGCCCCTTCTGCCAAGCGAGAAGAAGGACTTCATCATATCTGTGAAATTCTACCATGATTGTGATGCACATCATACCATTTGTTTTCCAACTGTAAGTGCATGTAGTCGCCCAATAACATTTCCAGTTGCTCACCTGACAACATTCAATGACTTCAAAAACATCATGAAAACTGCTCTAACCCATGAGCAATCCTTTTATAGAGTGTGAAGTATTTGGCTGTTAGAACCCAAACCACATCCATGGTCAAATTTTGATAATGTTTTTTTTCCCTGTTATTTGTTTTACTGTGTTTAGTCTTAAAGTGAATGGGCTATAAGCATATGGTTCTAGCATTTAAAAAAATGCTTTTCAAAGCAACCTAGTTTTGTGTTTTTCAGCAGCTGGTTGTGTTATCAAAGATAACAATGCATGTGTTAACAAATGTCTTTAATAAATTTTAAAGAGTGCATTGGAGCCCTTTCAGTCATTTATTGCCATCGCAATGAAAGCAGTAAACCATTAACATATTATACTCTTTTAAAGTTTTAAGCAAAAAATATTTTAATTGTTGCAGCATTTCTTGGGAGTATCTGGGGCGCTTTTGATTCATTGGATGCTGATGTATTCTTAGAATATATTTTGCAAAATAACTTACCTGTGCTAAATAGTGGACTGATGTAGTATTTGGGGACCGTTTGTTTATTTGTCTATCTTGTTTACTGTCTATTGTGTTTCTATGTTGGGCCCCCTCCTAAAAGCTTTGGGTAGCTTATTTTGGGGTGTCCCTCTCACACATCATTTGTGATGGATTTTGCAGATTGGATTATATTATTTTGATGTGTGAATAAATGAAATGAAATGAAATGAAATGAAAGGATGCCTACGAGTATCAGTGATACTTTGAGACCCTCTTGGGGTAATTTGAACCAAGACTTACAGTTTATATCACATTTTTTACTATCAATGAATTCACATTGCATTTTTATCTCTAATTTAAACTCATAATATAAATGTGACCATTTTTAAAGGCCTAATTTTTGTAAAATTGTATATCAGACTTAAAGGACCTGTAGACAGCATGTGTTAACAATGTGTCAAAAATCCCTTATTACTGGAAATGTAATGTAGTCACCAGGTGTATTAGTTAGATACACAAAAACATTTAATCATACTCCAGGGGAACAACTGTGCAGACACATTACACACTACATAAGGCAAAGAGACAGCAAGTACAAAACGATCATTTGTCACATTCTGAAACAAATGCAGATGCATTTTTTGTTTGTTTCAATGTGGGATACAGCATTTGTCCCAGTTTTGGAACAATACACTCAATTACTGTGACATCTTACTCACAGACTTTCAATGCACTGAACCATAGCTACATACAAGTCCCTACCAAAAGATTCAGATGGTGCAAGAGGATTGATGAGGGATTTCACAGCTTCCATAGCAGCTGGAGACAGAGGACACTCATTTTCTGGGACTTGAACTCCAAAGGGTTCTTCACTGGTGCCATCAAATGTCTCCCAGTCAGTTCCATATGACTCCAGGTTCTGTCATTAATTTTACACACACAAAACACAACTTAATGTAACTGTTTAAAAAAAAGGACTTCAATTAACAGCCATGTAGAGGTCACAAACCTGCAAGTCCTCTTCGGTTTCAGCAGCAGGGTTCTGCATGTGTCCCATAACCCAGAGCTGGTTGGGTGTGAGTCCACCTTCAGACTTCAGAGGATGATTGTCCCACCCTTCAGTAAAGGTGTGAAGAGCATCTGCCAGCCGAGGGAGGAACACATGATGTACACAAAACATATGTACAGTGTCAGACAAGTCCAGGAGGCCATCTTCCTCAAGGCTGTGAAGCACGTCATAGTAAATATGGGTCACACTGGTCCAGACGTCTCGCCACAGACGCTCAATTCTAAAACAGACAAAATGTACCCATAACAATGTCAAATTAACAGGAGAACAAAAAAGTTTATAATTATGGCCTTTTTTCCCCCTATATTATCGGATTACTATATCTCCCCCCTTTTCTATTTCACAGAAATAGCTGATGGCTAATTAGGATGTCTTTACTGTTTCTGCAATTTTGTTAGTTCATGCCTGATTTGGTATTCTTTCTGACAGAGATGTCTCAAATAACACTTTCCACAATTGATTTAAAATTTAAATTCTGATAACCTTTGATTGTGTACACTTTTTCCAGCGATGAAGCTGCCTCTTCCAGTCCCTTTCACGGTGAACATGGTTTCAGCTATTGCCACATTTTCGACTCCCTCATCACCCCTGACCCTACATAGTGTGGGGGGAAAGTTTCCATTAGAAAACTCATGGTGTGTGTGTGTGTGTGTGAGTGTGAGTGAGTGAGAGACAAAGCAGCACCACTAACTACCTTGAAGGCCAACCATGGTTTTCCACTGCCTTCAGAAAAAACTGAAGACCTGTGCTTGATCGGTTGTTTGTTGCAGGCTCCAGGTACATGATCTGCAACACACAAACAAACAATAACAGCTCATGTCCAAAATAATGCCATAATTAATAACCTACAAGTTATCTCAGCAACACTGACACACCTTCCTGGAGAATCCATCAATTGCCCCAAATATGACAATGTTGTACCTGGAAAGAAAAATGATATTCATAACTTTCTCTATTTATTTTCAATTAAAGCTGTAGTAATATTCACTTAAAAAAAAAAAAGTTACCTTATTAGCTTGTGGTTTGTGTCCACATGCACCAAAGACAAAGGATGCTGTACATGATATGTCCTTCTGACAATGCACCCAAGCTGCATCATTCTTTCCAGAACTCCAGCGGCGTCAACTCTGTGCATCGACTCTTTGATGCGTTCCCACTGAACCCTGTGTCCATCTGCTTGCAGGCAACCTTTCACCATTCTGTATCCCGCATTTGGTAGTCTGTTTTTTATTGACAACACAGCATTGTCAAGCTCAGTGTCAGATAAGCTGCTGTAAGAAGCTCGTGTTGACAACCCAAGTTCACGCATGCGCCTGAAGATCGTTGATTCACTGACTCCCAGCAGGTGTGCAATACAAGACACTGGAAGGGGCATGTCAATGAGATGTGCGAGCAGGTCTTCAGAAACCTTTAATATGGGCCGCCCCCCCCACTGCTCTCTTCTGTAACAAGAGCAAGGGGTGTCTCTGGAGAAAGGGCTGTGGCAATTTTTCTTTGTAGACTCAGAAGACACTCCACACACCAGTATCCAGAAGCCAGTGTAACCAGTAACCAGTATCCAGAAGCCAGTAGTAGCCACTACAATAAGGAATACAATAAGGACTACTTACTTACTTATACCGTGTATATTGTATATTTATTGTCTACAAATTGTTCTTCTTACTTTTTTACTTTTGATACCCTGTGTGCTTTTTACCCTGTGTGCTGCTATTTAATGCTGCTGGAACCTTAATTTCCCTGAGGGAGTCTTCCCAAGGGATCAATAAAGTTCTATCTAATCTAATCTAATCTAAACAACATCGTTTGGTATTTGAAGGACAGTTGATGCCGATGTCCAAATAAACACCTCTTGATTGATAACATACTGGAAATAGTCCAGATCCAAATGTGGCTGACCAACAATCTCACTGATCCTTGATGAGAGACGTCTCATTAATTGTGTCAGCAGCGATTCCTGTAAATGTCAAATCAATCATAAGATTATTCCTAAAACAAATGTTCATAGAAATTTACTTCCAAATCTAATCTGGTATTCATAGAGTCACGTTCCGAATTTGATAAATGTTTGTTTTCCTAATAAACTGATTGATATCTGCTCACATTGAAAGTTAGAAGAAGCCCAAGAAATAACTAGATTTATGCATTTTCTCAGAACATGCTCCTGTAACTGCTGTAAGTTAAAATTTGTAGCAACAGAGATAAACTGTTAGCTTCTTAGGTTTGGTATTTGCTGTCTCACCATCAAGTTTAAGTATTTATGCCTCCCGTTTGAGAAAGTTTGGGCGGTCCTGATACACACGGACCTCTCAGCACCCCCGACTGTGACCGACATCCAGCGGCCCCGAATACAACTGCTTGCTAACAAAAATCGACAGGTGTGATTCAAAAGGCTAATTTGAGGAAACACTGCTAAACTAGGTTAACCACGACCCAGTTGATCTAAAACACATCGTCTGGGTTGTTCACTAATATAAGATATTAGTGCACTTTGAGTCAGTTCCCGAAACCAATGTAATAAGAAAATGATAAAACAATTTGACGTAAGTTACATAGCCTACCTGATTTTGCTCCATGTCCCTCGTGTCCGCCATCTTTCACACATGCGCAGTTTGTAGAATCGATGTCATCTTCTACTCGATAATGCCTGTGAGCTCGTGACATAGTTTTCACGCATGTCTGATTCGTATTCATTCTGAAGAAAGCGTGCGTCCGTAAACTGCAATCCGTATTTGTAATTTAGTAAAGTTGTAACTTTATGAGTTGTATTCTCACAGAGAATTTATACACTGCATAATCTATGCGTGATTTGACTTAAACAAGAGTTTACAATTTTTTTTATTGAGTTTACAAATTTTTTATTTATGCACAACTACAGACTTACACACACACATTTTTCAATACGTGCACGATTTGTGTGTGTACACGCACAAAACTTTTGACAGTAACCTTACCCCATAGAAAAGAGGTAATTATAGAAATTAATCTCCTATCCTTTAAGTCACTCTAGCCATACAGTATGGATGTGCGGTGTAAAATTTAAACATTCGCACGACTTCAGCTTGGGAATGTTGCAGAATTAGTCAATTTTCTTTTTCAAGGTGAAACTTCTTTGAATATACCATATACAGGCACTCATTGAATAACTATCATCATCTTTCATTCCCACAATGAATCTCTGTGTTGTGTGTAAATACAGCATTTATGGGAAGTGGGCCTTCTCAGTGGGGTTTCTCACTGTCCGCGAGTCAGAGATTTTTTTGTGTTGTTAGTGAAGGTCAAACATCAATATCAGGCCGCCTTTGCTCAAGTAACATAATCATGATCACGTAGACATCCAGTTTAGTGAAACAACACAAGTAAAGTAAGTTGGTGGGAGGGTGCGCATTTTGTTTGAGCATAAGCCTCCATTGTCACCCAGGTGAATGAAACTATCCCAGTAAATTCCTGGGGGGAGGGGTGCATTTTGTTTTTGTCTGAAGTGATAACTGCGATCTTAAACTTGGAAAATCCCTGTAGTCATGTGTAGTAAATGCAAATATAGGCATAAAAATAGTTACTATATCTAAATACACAAAAAAATATCATTAAATTATTGTATTAAATTATTGTTTACATCTCACACACTTTGGAAACACTTTCATACAGACAACTGCATCTTCTTATATCAATTATATTGTATAATTATGAATTTCTACTGCTGAAAAAGGAAAATAATCGAACATTGTTTATATAACATTACCTCCACTCTGTCTGCAGCCGGTCTCGCTACTTGTGGGACAGCTGTTTTCTTGGGGAAGAAGTGTTTCGGGATTGGATGTCTTCACTTCTTGGGCTGGCAGTAGTCATCTTGGGGAAAGTGTGCACTGCAGACCTGATGGTCTGCAAGGCGCAGTGTGTTAGCATCCAATTGTAGCACAATTGGCCACAACTTCACCATCTCGCCATCTGACAAATGCAGCCTATGAAAGCTGTACGGGGTGTTGCACAACATCCTATTCTTGCAATTCAGAGAAGCACAAACACGAACCATTGTTTTCAATCTATGCAGTAAAGCTTTCAAACTTTGAACTCCGGGACAGCCAACTCCGCTCTGACTGGCTCTCAGCATGACTCCTCTGTTTCCTTCCAGCAACAAGCAAAGATCCTGCAAGATTTCATCACTCACACACAGAGATGCTTTGCATGCTGTTGACAGAGATTACACTGGCGATCTGAGCTGGTCTGTGGCGAAACAAAAAACGCTTTTAATGCACACTAATGCAACTTTTACAGGACGCATTTGCCTTCATATCTACCGTTTTAACTGGTTTCGCGGCTGCTGGCTGCATCCACCTCCCTCAATACTGAACCAACTTTTAAACAAGTTGTACCTATCAATCATACACACACATACACATGGGGAAATAGGGCTCAGGTTGAAAAATATCGAAGTTATCCTTTAACCCTGAACCTCCAGCCACTTACTGCACCTAATTTACCAACCGCAAAACAGCAGGTTCTGGCATTTACAACTCTGTTAGCTGGACGCCTCATTTTATTTGAATGCAAGCATGCTCTCCCCCCCTCACACAATAGTTGGCTGAAGGAGACTCTAAACCACATCAAACCTGAAAAGATTTGATTTTCACTTGCCGACTCACTCACAAGCTCTAGTAAATCCTTTGACAACACCTGGCCCTTTATTGAATTTTTGAATAAAGCTATTGTCTATGTAGATGGCAACTAGACACTAAAACATAGAAAAACAATACAACACAGTAAAAGAGATAAACAGTAAAATATGACACTAAGAATAAATTAACGTAAAGAGGGCAGAGATTACAGAGACATAACGTAATGTTGTCAAGTCAATATAAATAAGTACAAATAAAAGCATAAAAACTAAATATATTAAAATAAGACGACGACATCACATAAAAGCAAGTCTATAAAAATGGGTTTTAAGAAGTGATTTAAAAAACGTCACTGATTCTGCAAGCCTTATCTCCTCAGGCAGGTCATTCCAAAGTCAAGGAGGCCTGATGGAGAAAGCGTGGTCACCTTTAGATTTAAGCCTTGACTTTGGAACAGCCAGGAGAGCCCCACCCGAGGATCTAAGGCTGCATACTGGCTCATAAGGGGTTAATGTTTCAGCTATGTAGCTAGGGGCCAGACCCAAGCGGGCTTTAAAAGTGATTAGTAAAATCTTAAAATCAATTCTAAAATGCATAGGAAGCCAATGGAGGGAAGCCAGGATTGGGGTGATGTGATGTCGTCTGTTAAAAGTTGGGAGCAGTGGCTTGGGTCTTGACATGAACAAGGATTTTTTTCCCCACAAAACTGCAGCTCACTGGATATTTTCCCCCTGTCAGAACATTCTCTGTAAACCTTAGAGATGGCTGTGAGCGAAAAATCACAGTAGTTCAACAATTTCTGAAATACTCAGACCAGACCATCTGGCATCAACAACCATGCTACATTCAAAGTCACTTTTCTTCCCCATTCTGATGCTCGATTTTAACTTCAGCAGGTCGTCTTGACCATGTCTACATGCCTAAATGCATTGAGGTGCTGCCATGTGATATGTTGATTAGATATTTGTGTTAACAACGAGTTGAACAGGTATACCTAATGAAGTGTGCATGTTCACTATCTATTAATAATTTCATCCTGGTTGTCAATACTGTACTTTTAATATGTTGGTCTGTTCTGCACACACAACATCTATTGCACATTTGTTTGAGCTTGGAGAGGGATCCCTCCTCCATTTCTCCCCCCGCTGCAGCTCCAGTCATGCTTTAAAGAACATATTAAACACCGGCAGGGCTGCTGATGTAGTTTAAAGAGGAAGAAAGTCCACACATTGAAGATGTTAGGTGGATGGGTGGCTAAAACAAAATCAGGGCTTTCATCCAGGCGAAAAAGATTTGTGTCATTGTGAAATCAAAAAGTTATAAAAAGTTGTACGGTATATATAACATATGTAACATAGTTATCATAACCCCAAAAATAGCCTTATCCTAAAGCTAACCAAGTACTTTTTGTGTATAAACCTAACCAAGTAATTAATCTTCTGCCTAAACCTTACCAAGTAGTTTTTTTTGTACCTAAACCTAACAAATCATTTTTTCCTGTCTAAATCTAACCAAGTACTTTTTGTGCCTAAACTTAACCAAGTAGTTTTTTTGTTCCTAAACCTAATCAAGTAATTCATCATTGTAGACCTATGTGAAGTAGCTGTATTTCAGTGGCTCATGAATGTTGTTTTTTAAGCATAAAACTGCACATTTTAGAGTGGCCTTTTATTGTGACAAGTCCAAGGCACACTTGTGGAATAATAATGCTGTTTAATCAGCATCTCTATGTAGCCCTGTCTAATGTAAATAAGTGGAGTAAATAAATAAATAACAAGTTCTCTCTCTCTCTCTCTCTCTCTATATATATATATATATATATATATATATATATATATATATATATATATATATAAAACATTCATAAGTCAAGACAGTACTTAAAATGTGTTTATGTTTATGATATGATGTGTTTGGTTAAAATGTGCAAGCCATTGGTGTTTATTTGTCAATCATCACTGTATAGGCTGTTTATTGGTCGCCTGCTCTTTTGTCTGAGTTGTCGTCCAATTGGGAGAGTACGGGGAGGGACTTGAAGGAAGCAGGTTAGATCACGGCAGAGACAAGAGAGGCCGAGAGAGCACCGGACAAAAAAGAACGACATGCGTAGTGTTGGAAAAACCAGAGTATTTCTGTTACCTGTACAAATGCAGAGTTTGTCAGTGGAATACTTAAGTATGACGGTGTACAGAAGGTAAATGCTTATTTGTGTGTGGTAATTACGGACTGTATTACTGCTAATGTTATAAAGTAAATGCTAAACGTGATTAGCGATTAGCTAGCATGCAGCTGGTATTTACACAGTGTTTGCTGTAGTAGCCTCACGTACGTTACTCATGTTTACCTGTGTGTGTACGGGTTATTGTGTGAATTCGGACTGAGTTCATCATAGTGCATAGATATTTATCAGTGAGTAAAGAATGTAAATGTATGTTGTCAGAGCGGACCGGACCAGGAAGCCCTCCTTGGACCTTTTTTCCCCTCTGAGCGGCAGAGATCGGCTATCGGTGGGAGCGGTGTGCGTAGCAGTAGCTGAGTCCCAGTCTCCATTCCTCCTCTCCATTCCCCTCCATCTTCATCAGTAAAACCC
>JAJHUR010140510.1:1222883-1242203 GCA_027495735.1 Lutjanus campechanus | reverse complement strand
GTGATTGAGCCCCGGTATGAAGTACACCCAAATGAACAACAAGAAAATTTAGGTTTTGCTTTTTGTTCCCATACTGTATCGAAAATGAACCGAACCGTGACCTCAAAACCGAGGTACGTATCGAACCGAGATTTTTGTGTATCGTTACACCCCTAATTATTATTATTATTATTATTATTATTATTATTATTATTATTATGTTGATAGTGTAAATAATAAAGTCAGTTAGCCAGCCCCCCTTTCTTGTGGGTAACAGATGTGAGGCTGTCTGTTTGTGTTGGCGGCCTCAAACTGTAAGCCTCTCCCAGGTGTGACAGAATTACCAGTACACAGCCAACTTAAACAGATTTGTGCTCTTAAGGATAATAAAGTAGACTTAGTCTGCTGTAAATTGTGTGAAAATGTGTGTAAGCTCAAGTTTCAGCATAACAGTAACTGAAAGACCATGTTGTGAACTTCCTATGACATCTTTCTGCATTCCTCACAGCTGATTTGGTTTGGGCTGTGAAATGTTAGTTGCCAGCTATGGGTCAAAGTGTGGTTTGTTGATACAGATCAACAAAGTTCGCAGAAATGTGCTCTCTAAAAATTTGACCCAGAGGTAGGATGTAATTAGAGAATAATAATGGAATGAGTGCAGAACCCCAACCCGCAAAATACACTGCATGCGGAACGACTGCGGAACGGCTGCGTACTCCGCCGTCCGCCAACTCACACATGATGCGTTTGCGATCCGCCTGGTGCGGCTCCGCCGGACACCAAGCGTCGCGAGAACGCACGAGATCTCGCGAATTCACGCATAATCGCGCGCGAAATTGCCGGCTGTAGTCTCTTGGAGAAAGAGGCATTATCCATTCATTCATACATACAGTAGTAGAAGATCGACTCGGTCCTGATAACAAACTGATAACAAACTAAACTTTTATTTTATTATTTAAACATTAGGCCTATTCTGTTTTTTGTTTTAGTGTTGATGCACTTGAAACTACAAGGCCACAGAGTTAACTATTGTTAACTATTGTCATGTTGTTGGAAATTGAAAAGAAATAAAACAAAATAGCTACTTTAGTGTACTTCTGAGTGACACCACATTTAATATAGTATTAATAAATAAAAGTGATATACTCATATATATTTATATATTTTACTTTATTTTTATTATTATTTTCATACCTGTCTTTTTGCACCACCAGAGTTGTCTTTTAAATCTCGTTGTACATTGTGTATGATGACACAGTTGATTCTGGATCTCCAGAATCAACTTCTCCTCATCCATGGTGTCGGCGGGATGAAAAGACGCCTGAAAACCTCTGACCTGTTGACTTCAGGTCGGCCCCGCCCATTATGATGTGTTCTTGTGATGAAACCCGATCCGCTGTGAACACGGAGTATTTTATTTTGAAAATCAACCGGGGTTTTATTTTGCATTTTGTAGCCGACTTCCCTCCTGGCACAATCTGCCCTGTGCTGCTTGATGCGGTCGTGCTCCGCCGTCCGGCAAAAATAGAAGCTCTGCGTATCTGTTGCGGAGGGCTGTCGGAGGCCGCAGCCGTTCCGCAGCAGAGACGGAGCCTGTGTGAGTTGACACATAGACTAACATTGAAACGTAACGGCTCCGACGCCGTGGCGGAGCCGTTCCGCAGTCGTTCCGCATGCAGTGTATTTTGCCAGTAAGACATTCACTGAGTTGACTTGGTAGAGGGGGATTTACAGTTGTGACACAGAAAGGAACTGATATGCTTACGTGCTTAAGGTGCTCATTTAAAATCAAGCGTTCAACTATGTAAAAAGCTGCAATAAGATCTAAAAGCAACAAACAGATGTTTGACCACTGTTAGCTGCTCAAAGAATATCATTAACAACCATGACTGGGTTCACTTCCAAGATCTATTCTAATTAAAGTTCAGCAAAATTAGGTTTAAATTAAGTAAATCCAGATTTTAAAATTAGGCCGAGCTGTTGCAAATTTAAAGACTAATTGTCTGAAACAGCTGTGCCAGTTGTAGTTAAAGGTTCAGCAAAGGTTTGTCCCCAGGAGATGTTTGGATGATTTCAGAGCTTCACAGCATAATTGTGCATAAAACGTACAGTAAAGAAAGTGAAGTGACTGGTGGCCCCTGGCTGACCTGCAGCTTGAAAAATGGAACTGCTGGAGATGTGTCAGGCAGAACTGCAAAGCAGGCAGATCAACTTGTGCTTACATCTAGTGATGATTACGTTGGACAGACGCTGTTTTAGCAATAATTCTTATGTATCTCACCTCATACTCAGTCGAAGAATTAATGTGACACTACAGCATTTCCACTGGAATATTTTTCAAGGATGAGGTACTTTTGCTATAAACAACGTTGGAGACGCTATGATGATTCATAAATGAAAGTATGAAAATTAGTAATTTTGTTGATCAGATACCACAGTCTGACCCAAAACAAAAACACCTACACTGTTTTCCATTGCTGCTGCACAACTAATTTCAGATGTCATTTCGTTCTGGAACCTGGCGTGAAGCCTAGTCCGCCTACTCATGACAAAACAACTTGGTAGCAATAACAATTGAGTAATATGGTGTCCAAGTAGCAGGGTTAAAATTGGGCAACAGCTGTACCACCATGTCATTTCCCAGATCCGGTGGCATGGGCGGACATTGGGGGGCCGTGCCCACCCACAGAGTCAGCCTTGCCCGCCTGTCACTGGAAGCTGTTTACTTTATTTGGGTTTTTGTTTTTTAACTCGGAGCGGCCAACTCTCTCTTATTCCTATCTCGTTTTGTCGATCATACAATTCAACCAATACAACCAACGAATGAAGTCAACTTTCTAGCCAATTACAGACAGAGGGGGGCGGGTCGCTGACTCATTCATTCATGGTCACTGTTGTTAATTAACATCGCCGCTAGCTTGTCAGCAAGGTGAAGCCTTTACTTGACCTTACCAAGACACCTGCTGTGGACTCGATGTGGCCCGCAACTCCTCAGGGCTCCACCAGATGAGGAGAAGTGGACAATGAAACAGGTGATTAAGGCTAGGTAAAAGTTCAGCATTGTTTTTAATGTATTAAAAAATCTCAAAAAGCCTTCATCAAGCAGTCAAACAGATCACACATCACACCTAACATGATTTGGTTCAATGAGATGGGAATTTATTTGATTGTTCAACATGATGTTGCATTCAATTTATATTGTTATCTGGGGAATCATTATGGTTGTAATGATATTAGCGCAGTCAAAATTCCTTTTAACGCCACTATTTTTTTTTAACGCGCGTTAACGCACGTTCTGTTATATTGGCCTGATCAATAGTTTGATCAGCTGGAAATGAATCAGCTCGCAGCTGCGAAGACGTGAGCTTCTGTCACCCGACAATGTAAACAGGCTTGTCTGTGTAAGTGACTGGCTCAGCGCAAAGAAACAGAATATGAGGAGGGAGACGAGTGAGTGCAGATCGAGCTGCAGCTCCACCTGAAACCAGGTAAAAGTTAAAATAAGTCTGAGCAGAGAGAGAGAGCGTGTGAATATGGACAGATGTGTTGACTTGATATAAAAAACTTTCATGATCATGAATCATTTTATTAACGTGCACGTCTGTGGTGCGTGATTTTTTTTACTCCAAGTCCGATTTATGTACTTTTAAATTTTTTTTTTTTTCATGCGATCAATCATAACAGCGAGGGAGGAGAGACCAGCTGCAGAGAGGAGGGAGGGGGAGCGTGTGAAGCACCGACAGATATAAAAACTTTACTGATGATGAATCCTGATGTTACTGTACAGTTCTGTGGTTTAAACACTACAGATAAAAATATTGGTCTCTCTAAAGTCCAAACTGACAGACGCTCATCTCCTCCACAAAACGTTTGTCACTGCACTGCATTATTGTAGGTCATGATGAAGAGTCCAGACTCTGTCTCTCCTCTTCATCTCCTCGTGTGTGTCGGTGTGCAGTTTGATGTCTGCTCAGAGTGACACTGATGTAAATGATCCTGCTGCATTAATACAAAAATATGAATAACAGGGCCACATTAATGTGGATAAATGTTTCTTTGGAAAAAGAAACAAGTCTTTTGTTAACATGAACCTTTAAAGGTGTTTAATAAACACGTTAAGTGCATATATATTCCCTTCTTTCTTGAGTCTGTTTGCTCATGCAAAATGAAAATTAAAAATGAATGATATTTAATCGTGATTAATAATAATTAATTAATCTGATTAAAATTAATTTAATCGTTTGACAGCACTAAATTATATTGATTTCAACCTTATTTCTTAATCCTTATAGATTTTGAAACAGTTCCAGCACTGTAGGAGTGGTCACAGAGCCATTGTTCAGCCTGAAGTAGTTTGAAAAAGTGTGCCCCCCTGAAAAAATGTAATGCCCCCCCCCCCTTTAATTTGTTTCTGCAGCTGGGTCTGTCATTTCCACACCCTCCTGTATAGCTGGAGACCGCTGCGCTTCAGAGGGACCTTCCCTGTTCAGGACATATCAAAGTTGTAGAAAGAATTCCGGTCATCAAGTATTGTACCGGGAATGTGTGCTTGAAATGGGAATGGAAATGTACAGTACTTCATTTATGTGTGGTCTGATTCCTAGCAGTGACGATGATGACATAATACAGTCTGGTAAATTCAAGCCAAGAACAAGAATTGGCTTGTTCTCTTTTCTAGATTCCAGACCTTATGTTTTTTTTGTGGTGCCACAACTACCAGGCCTCGAAGAAGCTGCAAATAGTAATAGATACTGTACATGGAGTAGCAAGAGAGTGTGTTTTTTTATTTTGTGATGTGGGTCATCTGGTCATTTATCAACAAGACAGATGCTAGAGCGTGGTATCACTGCAGACTCGCAGCAGAGACAGAGGCCCAGAGCATACAGGATGAGCACGAGAGAAGGAGATGTGACTATGGACAGAAGTGTTTACATGATATAAACTTTCATGATGCCTTCTTGATCCATTCTGTGGTTTACACTGCAGATTGGAGACTGTTAACAGGGACAAACAGCTAGATCTATGTTATATACTCTTGTGTATATGTAAGTATTGTAATCAGAAATTTTCTCAAAATAATGATTTAGCTCAAAATAATGACTTATCTAAGAATAATGACTAAGGGCACTATCTTAGACCCGGCACACAGCGGATGGTGCGGGTGACACAAATGGCATTGCTATGTTACACAGGCGCAGTTGTCATTTTTAGGGCCCGAGCACCGTAGGTGCAAGGCCCTATTGTTTTTGCTCAGACTGCCGAAAAAAGTGAATTGCATTTTTGGGGGCTTAAACATACTCAAAAACTCACCAAATTTAGCACACACGTCAGTCTTGGTGAAAATTTACGTGTCGTGGTTTTTGTTGGTGGGCGTGGCTAAATGACTTGGCCACGCCCTTTAAACTCAACCGTTACCGGTACGTTTCACCGATTTGCACGAAAATCGGTACACACGTAGATCATGCCCAAACGCACAAAAAAGTCTGGGGGACCCTATAGGCTAAACCCAACAGGAAGTCAGCCATTTTGAATTCCGTGGTCATTTTTGGCGTTTTCCACGTGTTGTATTTTAACGAACTCCTCCTACAGGATTAATCAGAACGGCTTCAAAAATACCTGGCTACCATCTACAGTACTTTGTGATCTAAAGTTATTAAAGGCGTGAGCTCATTTTAAAGCGCCTGGACGTCAGCTGCCAGCGAATTTTGACGTTTCGCCATGAACCACGAAATTGCTATAACTTTAGCATAAATGCTCTGATCTGCACTAAACTTCACATGTATGATAATAGTCCTGCTCTGAACACATATATATGAAAAGATTCCATAATTGTCATACCGCCCCCTGGTGGCGGCAGGAAATGACATGTTTTACACTGTCAAGTGCTGCTCCCAGCACACTGACCATATCCAGCTCAAATCTGGTCTGAAAGGCCTTAAGACCTTGGCGATGCTATATCATGAAGATTGTGACGTATCGTCAAATGGCGTTGCCCTCACGGCATGGCGAAAATCAATGTTTCACAAAACACAGGAAGTGACCCTAGCTTCAGTGTACTCGACCGAATCTGTCTGAAATTTCACATGCTTGTTAATGGTCCGGGTCCGAACATGTGATATGAGTTTCGTCAATGGGCCTGCCCAAATGGCTTGGCCACGCCCTCTAAACACCGCCATTACCGCCACGTTTCACCGACATGCACGAAAATCGGTACACACATAGATCATGCCCGGACGCACAACAATGTATTGACAACCCATAGGCTAAACCCAACAGGAAGTCGGCTATTTTGCATTTTGTTTTCATTTTTGGCGTTTTTCATGTGTCGAATTTTAACGAACGCCTCCTACAGGATTCTTCAAATCACACCAATTTTGAAGCTCAAAATTGGTGTGTACCATCCAGACTAGTTTGTGATTAAAATGTATTAAAAGATTGCATTTCAGTTAAAGGGTGTGGCCATGAGTTGGCAGCTAATTTTGATGATTCGCCGTGAAACGGGAAATGGTTATAACTTTGGCATACATGGTCAGATCCGTACCAAACTTAATATGTTTCATAATAGCCCTGCCCTGAACATATTTGCATGATAAAATTCTGAGATTGTCATAGCACCCCCTGCTAGCAACAGGAAATACCATGTTTTAGACTTTAAGGCGCTGCTCTGTCCACATTTACCATATTCAACTCAAATTTGGTCAAAAAGGCCTTAAGATGTTGGTCATGCTATATTGTGAAGACCATAATGTCTCGTCAAACGGTGCCACCCTGACAGTACGACGAAGGTCGATGTTTCGCAAAAACGCAGGAAGTGGACATAATTTGAGTTTACTTAGTCGAATCTTCCTGAATCTTAATATGTTTGTCACTGGTCCTGCCCTGAGCATATGATATTAATTTCATAAGTGGGCGTGGCTAAACAAACTCCTCCTCCACAACTGATCCGATTGACTTCAGAACTGCTGTGTACCATATAGACTACATTGTGATTAAAAAGTTATTAACAGAATTGGTCAGCATTGAACAGTGTGGGTGTGGCATGGCGTCGACTTTTGATGTCTCCGCATGAAACACGCAATTGCTATAACATGGAATTGAATGGCCAAATCTGCTCCAAACTTCACACTTATGATAAAAGTCCTGGCCTGAACACATCTGCATGATGCTCATGAGTCATAGTCATAGTGCCACGTAGTGGGGACAGGAAGTGACATGACATTCCTCCTGTGATGTCTGAAGGCCGTAAAAATTCAGAGCTTCTTTGACTGGGACGAATCACGCCACGAGGCCGCAACCGCAAGTACCCAAAGTGGCGCGGGGGTGCGAGGGCCCATTCAATGCTGCTTGCAGCTTTAATTTGTTTTAGTGTTTGGTTCTGTGTGTTTATTGGGATCCAGAAAAACAAGGATTGAACAAGTATGATCTATAACATACAAACAAACAAGACGTTATATCTGACCATGAGACCAGCCCGACCTGGGGAGAAAAAGGTATGTGTCCTTCTGTCAGAGCCTGATTCTGGTTGCATATACCTGTTAGATAACAGCACATAATTACGCATCACTTCCCCCAAACTTCAGAAACAATAGGCGCGTTCAAGATGAGCCAGTGTGGAATCGATTGCCAGTGATCAATGCATTCCGGTTAGATTTGTGTATGATTTGACCCCGACTTGCTCTGCTGTCATGCACACGTGGGCAACAATTACCTCACAAGATCAAGGCAGCCGCAGTTTTTAGAGCCAGGTGCTGCAGTTGCTCTCTATCGACTGCAAATGCCTGACTGGCACCTGATCGATGAGCTAACATGCTCTGATTGGCTATTAATTTTGACAACAAACACCATGTGTTGTATGAAATACTTATTTTCTGCGTAATTGTATTATTTAATGCTAGAGCTATTAGTCTTATGTTGTGCAATTTAGTTTTAATCTGTTAACAAGCAGATATTTTGTGGCTAATAATGATAAAGGTTATATATATATATGACTTATCAAATGAACAGTTACAAAGTGCTTTACAAGGCAGACAAAAGAACAGAGCATCATGTCACAGTAGAGGAATGGCCTCTATTTCAGCTTCAATCAGTGATCAAGAACTACAGGTAAACTACAAGTTACCTAACAGGATGTTTGTGTGTCTTCTTTTATATTCTCTGAGGGCAGCTGGAAACTGTCTGACTTGACTGCAGCTTTTCATCACAGCTTCCTGTCTGTGACCTGTTTCCCCGCCAACTCTGCCTCGGGCACACCAGCTTCTTATGGGAACAAGAGGGACACCTGTGCAATACAGGTTTGCAATATGTGTGAAAGAAACTTTGTGTACGAGGTCAACTGATGTGTGTTTCCGACACATTGTCATAGCCTGTGCCTTTCCTTCATTTCTTGTGGTTCCTTGTTTCTCTCTCTCTGTGTCTGTGTGTCATCAATCCTGCTGCCAATCAACTCCTGCTGCCAATCTGCCTGCTTACCTGAAAACCATCCACTAATCAACTCCAGCAGTACAAATACCCCGGCTCTGCAGTACACTCTCTGTCAGATTGTTCAGTCTGCCTTGCGGTACTAACCACGGCCTACTTGTTGCTGATTTGCCTGCCACTCCAGCCTGCCGTCTGTTTCCAGCCTTGCTCTGCCAACCTGCCCTGTTTCTCCTGAGAGCCCAGCATCAACCCAAGACATCCATTCTTGTTTTGTTTTTTCAAATAAAGCCACTTAAAACTGAACAGTTGTCTGGGTCTCGCTTTTGGGTCCAGTTCTCTCCATTTCACACCACAAGCATAGACTTTACTTGGGCATGCTGCCCAGGTATATTAAAGCGATATTCCACTTTGTGAGATTAACCCACTCAGTATATACTCACCACCATGTCGATGTGATGGTGGATGAAAATCTTCAATTTCCAAAACAGTCCTGGAGTTTTAGGAGAAGCAGAGTAGCAGCCTCATCCAGTACAATGGCAGTGAATGGTGGCCACGGATAAAACATTAAAAATAGCACACAAAACAAACACAAAATGTCTCCATCCTGCTTGTGTGGTGTAATCCAAGTGTCTGCAAGCCGCGACATTAAAAATTAACCGCAAAAAACGCCATTAACGCCATGTTTTTAGCTGAAATATCAGCTGTAGCATGTAGCCGGTAAGATGTAAACATGGTGTCGATCTCCCGAGACTTCAACATGTGCGGCCATAAGGATATATACGAAGTCTCGCGAGATCAACACCATGTTTACATCCTACCGGCTACATGCTACAGCTGACATTTCTGCTAAAAACATGGCAGGCATGGCAAACAAATCTTCATAATTAAAAACAGTGAAAATGTATATACAGTATATATCACACACAAATTCTTTGTGGTGTGATGTACACATGTAATCCAGGTTTTAAAATACTATACCGAGAGAATACAGAGATGCAGCTTAAAATTGACCTGCCTAATGGCATCTGTCAGCCTTATGGACTTATTAATTACCCATCAGTGGATATGACTAGACACAGTGCATTTATCCTCAAGCATGGGAAATGCCAGATGATAGTTATCTAACTGTAGATCTTTCTACAAGTGTGGTAGATCTGGCCAAGTGAGTTCTACAGTCTATGCTTTCCGAAATGCTGCCCCAGAACAAAGCTGCTTTGTTGGTCAATATTTTGTTTGCACTGATCCATGTACAATGCCAGGTGGGGCATATCACGCTATGATTGCAGGTCTTAACTCCTCTTTAAAAGTTATTGTTTATGTAAAGTATCTGATACGTCTTCAATCACATTCCATCCATCTGACTGGCTGCTATGTAAAAATACATGTTTGAATTTGCTCTTTTGAAGGATGGGTTGTTATGCCTTTAGAGCAGTAGTTCTGTCTCAATGCTTTAAGAATACACAAATGAACCATGAATTGTTTGTGTGCCAGGAAGGGACACAACTTCTGACAACAACTCCTTTCAACCAGCCAACCAGGTGATCATCTTTTCATTTAGAGGTGAACTCTCTCTCAGTGCTTAACTCCTCGACCAGTTAACATCAGACTTCATCAGACACTTCACACTCACTCATGAACAACAAGTTATGGTATGTACACCAGGTACAAATCAAATCAAATCGAATCAACCCCCCCCCCCCACACACACACACACACACACACACACACACACATGCCCACACTCACACATACAGTAAATAGACTGGTAACATGGCATGGCACTGAGGATCCAGGTGAGGAGAAGCCACCTATGGGAAAACACATCATTCTTTATTTGTAGTGCCAATGGTATCCCTAACACTGAGTTTATTCATTCACATTTAACTTCTGTGTAAGTGTAGGAAGCCAGAGGTACAATTATCCAGTGGTGGACAGTAACAAAGTTCATTTACTTTAGTAGTTTACTTATGTATATTTTTTGAGTATCTGTACTTTACTTGAGTATTTGTTTTTTTGGAAACTTATGTTGTCGTTACTCGTTACTTTTATGCTAAGCATAGCTTTGAAATCAGCTGTTACTTTTTCT
This sequence comes from Lutjanus campechanus, assembly GCA_027495735.1. Classification (NCBI taxonomy): domain Eukaryota; kingdom Metazoa; phylum Chordata; class Actinopteri; order Lutjaniformes; family Lutjanidae; genus Lutjanus; species Lutjanus campechanus. The sequence continues at coordinate 1,231,720 of JAJHUR010140510.1, read as the reverse complement.
TTTCTAAAATGCAATTGGCCACATGCTGTACTCCTCACAAAAGGAAACCAATCACAGTACCTGCTCTCAACTGGGACTGATGTAAAAGCAGAAATACGTCATCCAGGTGTACTCTGTAACAAGAGCAAGCAAGATCTCCCTCTTTCAATCAAACAAAACCCGGTAATGACAATTGCAGGACAAAGATAAAATTAAATCTCAAGATGTTATTATAATTAGAAAAGAGAAATAATTCCAGGTAGGCTTTTAATGTTGGATTGTTTTTATCGGGGCGAAAAATATTGCATATTTAATGTATATACTGCCCCTGAAGCCGGAAAGAAATCTCAGTTATTTAACAGACTTGGAGAACTCCTTACAGTTGGATTCAATCTAATTTTATACTGTGTTTTTAATATAGTTACATCAGAAAATTACAATAGCTGTTCTTTATGTTTTTGATTGTATTTACTACTACAGTCACCAACATCAACAAATAATTGTTCAGTGTGAGGGTTGAACCCACTAGCAGCACTCTGCATTCCCTGGGAGACAGATGAAGCAGGCAGGTCAGAAGAAGGCAGAGCTGGCACCGTGGAAATCAATCCAGAGAAGAACACAGCAAAGTCCTGATGGTGGACAAATAACAATCTGGCGAGAAGTAAGTGAACTGGAGAGGCTTTTATACTGGGTTGATTGGCTGATGAGCTGCAGCTGCACCCTTAACAATGATCAAACAAGGGCTAATGAAGAGTCTAAAGATTCAGTGGGACACTGCTTTTGAATACTGAACATAAGTTAACTCTTGTTGTCAATCAGGGGAGGCTCTAGCCATTTTGTTGCCCTAGGTGAGATTAGATTTCAGTGCCTCCACCCACCACTAGCACAACCATATCACCTCACCAGCACTGTCTCATCACGCCCAACTTATTCTACAGTAAAAATATGAACAACAAACATGAGTCACCACCACAGCTGCTGACATGCACATTGGGTGGATAAAAAAATCTTGGCTTCTGTAATGTTAGATGATGAGATGTGATTAATATTTTCCCCAAAAATTACACATTTTCTGTTCTTGCACCAGAAACACACTGTGCTGATACGTGGGCTCCTACACGTCCTGCATGCAGCTTAACTTTTGTAACAGCTGTAAGGATTAAATGCCAAGTTCAGTCTGTGATCAGTCACTAGCTGTGTTCGAAATCGCTCCCTATCACGGATGTAGTGGACTATATAGTGTGCTCGCCATTTTGTAGTGTTGTTCGAATTCTCTTCACTACTTTTCATCCACTACATCGTCCACTATAAAATACCCACAATGCACTGCAAATGTGAGTGTACAACCAATGTACCCTACATTTTACTCCCGTATACCACAATGCAATGCGGCCGTGTTTTGTGAGAGTAGAAGAAGAAAAATGGCGCAAGCACAGCGACATGAGTCGGTAGTAGTGTCCAAATGCTCCTCCCGCCGTTCCCTACATAGTGTACATGATATAGTGCACTACATCATATACACGATGTAGGGAATAGGAAGTGAGTGGATGAGTGGATGATTTCAAACACAGCTACTGTCTGACTGAACAGCGTCATGGAAGTGATATTTTACAATTCATAATATTTTAAAGTAACAAAATTAATTCAAACAAGTTGTTTGGTGTTTTTAAAGTCATGATATTGAGGTGAGACAGATACAATATTCTGTTTGCTCAGAGGCTGCTGCTGAGCACAGCAGACAGCTTGCACCGTGTGCACTGCAATGCTAAAAAATAGTAGGCTTAATAAAGTTAGTGATCAGTCAAAAGTTAAAAAGCAAAACTCTAAAAAAGCTCTCACTCACTTAGTGTGAGGCTTCGGATGGATTTTTCGGGAAATGTAAATCCATGTGCTGCAGTATTTCACTCAGAAGGGTTTTGAATAAAGTATAAATCCAGTGTTCTTGAAGCAGCGCACAATATGCATCTTCATTGTTTAATATTTTTAAGTATTTCCACACAAAGCTGATGACGGACGTGGATACGCTTGTGGAGGTGGGTGCAGCCTAGTGTGGCGGATACGAGGCATAGCAATATCATGGTGCATGGCATATCCACTTGTACAGCTGACTGCTAAGATGCTGGGAGATGGGTCGCTCTGCTCGGTGTGCTGTGGATTGCAACCATGTCTGTGTGAATAATTGTGCCACGGCTTTTGGTGACTCTCCTCCACCTCCTTGCTACCACGCTGTGTGCCTCGGCTAAACGGCTGCAGTCATAAGATAAGATAAGATAAGATAGAACTTTATTAATCCCGAAGGAAATTCTTGTGCCAGATAGCTCCAGAATTACAGTAACAATATACAGAAAACATAAAACAATAGAGCATCAAATAAATGAAGTATAAAAATAAGTGTCTACAGAAAATGAAGTATAAAAATAAGTGTCTATGAGTAGTTTGCAAGTAAACAGTGCTTAATAGAATACCAGTAGAAGTAAGATATGTTAAGAACAAAGTAAAGCAAAATAATGGCAATTTACATGGAGAGTAATATTGGCAGTTCTATTGAGAGGTATTGAGAGGTTGTATTGCACTAGATAGTGGATGTAAAGATAGCGCATGATATTCAATGTGATTGTACATGATAGTAATAATAATAATAATAATGAAGTGAAAGTGAAAAAAAAAATAGTATTGCACATGATAGTGAAAATATTGCACATTGTATAAAAACATGACATTACATTAAATATATTTCACATCATACTGAACTTAGTATAGCCCATGGAACTGAGATTAATATTGCACATGATGATGTAAAAAAGAAATTAGCCCATGATGTTGAAAGTAGTATTGCACATGGTTTAAGAATAATAAATGTACTATTGCACATGATAATGAAATGAGATGACGTGACCTAAAGTGCACATGAGAATACTGAACATAATACTGGTGTTATTATTCAGTCCGGTGTGTCAGATTTCCTTCCTGCAGAAAGGGGAGGAGTTATATAGTTTGATGGCCACTGGTAGAAAAGACCTCCTGTGGTGTTCTGTGGTGCTCCTTGGTGGTCTCAGTCTACGGCTGAAGGTGCTCTGATATGACTCCAGTGTGGCGTGCAGGGGGTGAGAGGTGTTGTACATGATGCTGAGCAGTTTCCTCAGCATCCTCCTCTCTGACACCTCCACTAACGACTCCAGTTCTACTCCCAGGACAGATCCAGCCTTCCTGATGAGCTTATTGAGTCTGTTAGCGTCAGCTGCCTTCAGCCTGCTGCCCCAGCACACCACAGCGTAGAAGATGACGCTGGACACCACCGAGTGATAGAACATCTGCAGCATGGTTCTGCAGAGGTTGAAAGATCTGAGTCTCCTGAGAAAATACAGACGGCTCTGACCTTTCTTGAGTACGGCATCTGTGTTTTTAGTCCAGTCCAGTATGTCTATGTGGACGCCCAGGTACTTGTACTCGTGCGCGGCCTGTCACAAGCCGCCACTTCCCTTCGATGAGCTGCTGTTTCAGCTCTACGAACAAGGCTCTACACTCTATGAACTAGGCTCTACTAGGCTCTACTAGGCTCTAGGCGCTAGGCTCTGCTGCTTTGGCTCTAGTAACTGGGCTCTGCTACGCTACCATTACATTGTTTCGCCTCCACGGCTACAATCTCTCTAGTTTTGGCTGCGCTGGGTTCTGTTTTTCTGGCTCTCTCTCTGGAGGCTCCAGTGTTGGTTGGAGCATTTTTACTCAGGCTGTCATTGGACAATCGTAACCATAGCTGCCTGCAGACTCTTAATTGTTAGTGAGAGCCACCAACTGCAGCCATTATTAGAGCCCATAATTGTATTTTAATGTGTATATTTGGTTGTTTGCTTTGAGTTAATTAATGAAGTTCCTGTTAATTTACATTTCTGTTTAGTGTATTAATTTTATACATTCATTTGGAGAGTTTTCTTTTTTTTAAAATACTTTTTATTTATTTTTTCAGCTTAAGATAAAACAGGTAAAGAAACCAAATAAACAAACAGAAATGTGGGGGCTCCTCTGTTGACTGTATTGTGATGTATCATGCCCAGTGACTTTAGTTGTCCTGTTTAATTCGTAGCATCCTCTATTCTTTCAATGTAGGCAGTCCACTTCTCCCATTTCCTGACAAAGATCGAACCGTTGGACCTCAGACAGAAGGTCATCCACTTCACTGCATGAATTTCTTTAATTTTGTCCATCCACTGATTGATATTTGGGGAGGCTGATTTATACCAGTTCTTTGTGACTGTTTTTTTTTTTGCAGCCCATTAACAGAATTTTACACAAATATCAGTCTTTCTTAATAATCACTTCATTTTCCAAAGCACAGAAATACAGAACCAGGACATTGTTAGGGATCTTATAACCCAAAATCTTTCCCACAATTAGACATACTGTACAGTATCTTTTCCTAAAAAGTGGGCATTCATGTTTCCGCACTGCCTCCAGCACTGTTCCTGTGGTTGGGATAGTTTGCTTTTAATATGTGGTGTGATGAAGAAGCTGATCAAATTTTTCCAACCAAATACTCTCCATTTCTTTGAACTTGTGGATGAATGCTGTGCGCTCCACATTGAAGGGAAATCCTCTTGTGATATTTCTATGTTTAGTTCTTTGTCCCTGTATGTATCCTGTGTTGTTGAACTTGTTTCCATTCTGTTTCTGAAGACCCGGATATATTTTGGTTTTGAATATTTTATTCATCGTTTTATAGGCTTCAGTCTAGGTTTTCTTTTGTATAACTTGATTATTATAATTTTAATGAATGGTCTGTGGAGTGAACGTGTGTGTGAGTTAGGTTTTATGACCAACCATATTTTAGTTGTCTGGTCACCAGGGACTGTTGCCCTTTGTGGCGGGGATACTAACTGTTGTTTTTCTGTTTTCTCCGGAAGCCTTGGCGGCACTTCAAACCCCTGGTGGTGTTTCACGAGTCCCTTTTGGTTGGTGTTGTAGTGATAGAAAATTCCTTGGTTTTCATTAAACATTTGGAAAACTCTCAAAAGAGTGAACTGCTGCTTTCGGCATGGATAGGAGAGAGTAGCACCAGCTGGGGGTGAGATAAAAAAGGCAAAAGGAGGAAGTGATCAGTCCCACATATGAGACTAACTCAACTTTATCGGTTGACCAACCTTGATATCAGCCTGCACAATCAAGACATCATATTATTTGTTAAATTTCTCTTTAAATATTTGATGTATGTCAGGCCTGTGAATACAATAAATTATAGAACTATCTTATGTGCATCATTATGATAAAATTCACAGTAAATTAAATTAGTTAAAAGTTTGCTACAGGCCTTTTTCACATTTTGAAATGTCACAGTAGGAAAAGAAGAGGAGTAAATAATGAGATTAATAATGATTAATTCCATTTAGCTGCGTCAGGGTCCCAGTATTGTGCACTATGATTAATAACAGCTGTGTTTCCCCTAGAGAGTAAGGAATGGTGTATTGATATGGTTGGCTTTGGTCAGATGATGCAGCAGACTTTTGTGGTGTTTAAATTACATTTTCCAAAACTTCAATTAGACTATTTAGGTGCCTCCCACCAAAAGCTGCAAATATTTCCTTTTCTAGATACAACAACCTTTTTTACTTTCACCTCTGCAGTCTGCATCATCAATGTGGCCCATCTGGAATGTGTGGGAAACTGGAGTGGAGCGGAAGATCTGTAGGTCATCTATCACTCCCACACAATCATTGCTACCCTTTGAGAAACGTCCTTCCTTCCTTTATTTGCAATCTTTTTTGAGATAAAATGTGGTTTATTGTTCTTCTGGCTTTCAAACTGGATCAGTAGCACTTCTGTTTGATGAAATGTTTCATCTGCGCTTAAATTAATTTAGTAAGATTTCATAGCAAGACAGAACAGATGAAATTAATTTGTAATTATGTTATTATTTTTTTAATGCAAACATGGTGATCATTTGATTAAATTTATATCTATGCAATTTGTAATAAACACAAATAAAATAAATAAAAATAAAATGTTAGTGTTATAACATAGGCATATTGTGACTTCATATCAGTATTTGCTTGGCTGACACCTAGCAAACATCAATACTAAGAGAGTTATTATTGTTTATAGGAACAGTTAACTTAATGGTGGAGACAATTATGCAATAGGATTTACTGTGTCATTCCAAGTTTGAGACGTAGTCATAATTGCAGCGGAAAAATGTGAAAGTTTGATCCACTGTCCACTCACAAGCATCCGTAACGTGTTCTTAAAATAGTGCTGTCTGGGGCGGAGGTTTGGCTCGGTTGGTGGAGCGTCCGCCCCATGTACTGAGGCTGTTAGTTCTCTGCAGCGGCCGCTGGTTCGACTCCCGCCTTCGGCCCTTTGCTGCGTGTCATCCCCTCTCTCGCTGCCCCCTTTCCTGTCCGCTCTTCAGGCTGTCCTATCAAATAAAGGCAAAATGGCCAAAAAAAAAAAAAAAAAAAAAAAAATAGTGCTCTCTGAAGAGGCTCTAGCTATGACAAATGGTGGGTGACTGATATTTTATGACCGTCATACGCACACTACACAAGCACTCTGTCTCATCCGTCAATGTTAATGTCTTTGATGAGAGGATGAAAGAGAAAATAATATCCCAAGTGTGAGTGACTGACGTGAACAGTAATCAGGTAAACCTGTGTTTCCTCCTCTCCAAGTGGGATATCATTTCTGTCAGTGACGTTAAGTTGATGAGATAGTTTGCGATGCATCATGCACCTCCCTCCATCTGTCTGATGGTCGACGTGCTGGGCATCACGTCTGTCTTCGTCATGCTTACAGTCAGATCCAGGCCTGTCCTGTGACTTTGTGATTGAATTGATGAAATATTTACCTTTGGAGGAACCCCATTGAGGTGAGAACGAAATCTGATTTGCACCACCATCTACAACCAAGCAGTGCTCGTATAGAGCAGCCCCAGCATGTATATAACTTTATTTATATAGCACCTTTAAAAACAGAGTGTGTTTTGGCAGACAAAGACAAAGAGGCAATATAACATAAAGAAATAAGCAACATGTAGCATGTCAAGTCTGTTTGTACAAAGCTGCTGCCATTGTCGCTCCTACATTGTTTATGTGTCAACTAGAGCCTGTATCTCTCAGCCTTCTTATGACCCTTCGATTCCTTTCCTCTGCACATCTGTATTTGCTCAGTTTGAGCCGGTGTCCCTCTCCGTTTTAAAGGACACAGTTTGTCATATGAAGCCCTCTGGTTCCCCTGCAGATGCCATCCCCCCTCACCTGTTTAAAGAGGTACTGGCTACTATTGGACCAAGTGTCCTTGAGATTGTGAATAGTAGTCTCTCCTCTGGTACAGTACCATCGGATTTTAAACATGCAGTAGTACAACCCCTACTTAAAAAAAATGCCCTCAATCCCTCCCTCTGTTTAAATTTCAGGCCCATCTCGAATCTTCCCTTTATATCCAAAATCTTAGAGAAGGTTGTCCATAACCAGTTGTCACTATTCCTAGGGGAAAATGGTATTACCGAGCTGTTCCAGTCTGGGTTTAAAGCTCTCCATAGCACAGAATCAGCATTCTTGAAGGTGTCAAATGATATACTTTTGTCAACGGACTCTGGGAAATTCGTCGTCCTGGTGTTTTTAGGTTTGTCTGCTGCATTTGACACTGTCGACCACAGCATTTTAATTTCTCATCTCGAGCGCTGTGTGGGCATTAAGGGTATCGCCCTTGACTGGTTTCGGTCCCACCTAACTGACAGAAGTTTCTGTGTAAAAATTGACAACTTTGCATCTACAAAAGCTCCTCTTCCACATGGGGTCCCCCAGGGCTCAATCCTCGGCCCTCTTTCATTTGCTCTTTATCTACTCCCCCTTGGTTCTGTTTTTAGGAAACACAGCATTTCATTTCATTTTTATGCCGATGATTGCCAGATCTATGTTCCACTGGCACAAAATAATGCCCACTCAGTTCAGCCACTCATTGACTGTCTTAATGACAATAAAGCCTGGCTTTCTTTTAATTTCCTCAGTCTAAATGAGAACAAGACCGAAGTAATGGTGTTCGGACCAAGTTGCTGTTCTCCCCCCAACGCTGACCTTGGCTCTCTGTCACTGTATCTTAAGGACGGTGTCACTAACTTGGGGGTTAAGTTTGATTTTAAATTTGATAAACAGATCACTGTTGTAGTACAAAAAAGTTTTTATCAACTACGTCAAATAGCGAAGGTGAAACCTATTTTATCAAGACCTGACTTGGAGAAAACATGTTTTTATCACAACTCGTCTTGATTATTGCAATTCTTTGTACGTAGGGATTAGCCAGGCTTCTCTTGCCCGTCTGCAGCTTGTGCAGAACTCTGCTGCTCGTCTGCTAACTCAGACCCCTAGGCATGAGCACATCACACCCATCCTGGCGTCCCTACACTGGCTCCCTGTGCGCTATAGAATTAATTTTAAGCTCTTGTTATTTGTTTTTAAAAGTTTAAACAACCTTGCTCTATCATATCTGTCTGACCTGCTTCAGCCTTACTGCCCACCCCGATCCCTAAGATCAGCTGATCAGCTGCTGCTGGCAGTCCCCAAAACAAGGCTGAAGCTCAGAGGAGACAGAGCGTTTGCCGCTGTTGCTCCTAAGCTCTGGAACGAGTTGCCTTTTAATGTTAGACAGGCCTCGTCGCTTCCTGTTTTTAAATCTTTTTTAAAAACACACTTTTATTCCTTGGCTTTCAATGCACTTTAATGTATTTCCACTCTGTTTGGCATCCTCTAAGAGAGCGCTTGCCTTGAGCTTGTTTGTTTATTTGTTTGTTTTTATGCTTGAGTTGTTGTTTTGTTTTTTTTGTTTTTTGGGGTTTTTTTTTTTTTTTTTTTTTTTTATTTTTTTTTTTTCCT
>JAJHUR010140510.1:1192586-1222863 GCA_027495735.1 Lutjanus campechanus | reverse complement strand
CAATGTACAGCACTTTGGCTACCCCTGTGGTTTTTAAAATGTGCTATATAAATAAAGTTGATTGATTGATTGATTGATTGATTGATTGATTGATATCACAGTACAAAAATCAGATTCACATGAAAAATTACTGTAGCACAGACAATCCTTTGTATGATTGGTGATTTGACTCCTGGTTGCATAGTTGTAATAAATGGGGATTGATTACTTGCTTGGGGTCAGTTGCTCATGTCATGCTCAAAACAAACAAACAAAAAAAAAAACCTCACTGTAGATTATATCAGCTGAACTTAGACTGCAGAGAGCACAACTTTTACTGCTATAAGCTTTTGTCATTCTTTGGGAAATAATGTGATAAAGTATACTTACGTTATTTACATAATACAGCACCATGTATACAGGAATGGACCAGTCAATGCCGACCATAGTTCACCTCACATGTCAGTCTCTAAGTCAGTTCATTGTGACACAGCCTTCACACAACCATATTTTCATTTTCTTGATCAAAGTGCTGACAAACCAAAGATGGTTTTATCAGATGTTTCGCTTACCTCTTTTCACACGTCACATTCAGGCCATCTGGAGCCCATGATGGGCACAAGCATCCGTAACATGTTCTTAAAATAGTGCTGTCTGAAGAGGCTCTAGCTATGAGAGATGGTGGGTGACTGTGATATTTTATGATCTTTGTGTATTTAGTGCCAGTCATACGCACACTACACAAGTGCTCTGTCTCAAGGGGCAAGGGGCCGTCATTGTTGACGTCAATTGATGTCTTTGATGAGAGGATGAAAGAAAATAATATCCCACAGATGTGAACAGTAATCAGGTAAACTTGTGTTTCTTCCTCTCCAAGTGGGATATCACTGGGGGGGGGTACTTTGACAAATAGATGGACCAAATTGTTTGGGACTTTAGTTGAAGCACTGGAGTGTGACTGTGTGGAAAATGGTTTACATGGCTTTCCGGTCAGTTTGGAGGACCCCTTAGCAAAATTTTGCTTAGGGCCCCCATGGAGATGAGAACCAAATCTGATTTACACCACCATCTACAACCAAGCAGTGCTCGCATAGAGCGGCCCCAGCATGTACATAACTGCCCCACTACAATTGCAGTGGATCTGTTGGCTCATGATTTGACTAAACAGTACAGCAGATGCAAGAGGCAACACAACATGAAAGGATTAAAAACACAATTTATATAAGTATGTTAAAATCAACAAGCAATAATGTGGCAATAATCTAAATGTCATTTGATGGATGATGTGGCTGCATTTGGCTTAAGCAACCAACAGAGTGAGACACACTTAATCACACCTGCCTTCAATCAGCACCTGAATCACAGCCATTGGGTGCTTTCCATTCGGTAAATTGGTCTCCTCGTTTCCTCCACTCGCTTCCTCTCCTCGCGTCTTAGCTCCACCCAGCGAGGAAATGAAAGAAGGATGCGAGGAAGAGACGCGAGGACGGAGGAGACGAAACTCCCGAAATGGAAAGTCCTCGTTCCATAGCGTCAGTCCGAAGCTGATTAATTACTGATGACCAGGGCCGGACTGGGAGACTTTTTCAGGCCAGGAGTCATTCAGCAGGCCACCCTGCCCACACGCACGTTCACACCTACACTTATATGCATGGGACATACAGGGACCTACTGTACAATCTAAGGTTGGAATAGAACCATAACAATCCTCAGCACACTTGATGAGAATGAAGGTTTTACATTAATGCCAAGGTTAAGACGTCATATCATGTACAATATCAACTGCTTTGTGTGATAATGTCACTAATATTATGTTAACAAGCCTGTAGCTTGTTGCAAACAGACACACAACATATTCCCGAAACATCAGAAACATCAGCTTTCACATTAATCAAAACCAAACATTAACAGCTGCAAGGACAATAAATGCAACACAACCATCTAAGCAAACTGACAATTAAGTCAAAAAGTTAAAAAAAAAAAATCCTTTATCAATACATAAAAGACCATAGATAATGTTACATTTCTGAAAGGCACATATTTGCAAATCTGTGCCTCATTGGCAAGTACTTTTCATGTGTAGCCTCCAATATAACCTAACCAACAAAGACACTATAGCCTCAGTCCAAATCAAATGATGAATCAATTTACTATGAGGAAGGTCTTTGAACACACAGAACACGTACATGCTGCACGCACTGACAGACACAAGGCTGACTGTATAATACAGTCCGAGAGCATATTGACTAATATTTTAAATAGGCTCTAAGGAAATACTAATGAACCCCAACCTAAACCCGAGGGTGGATACACAATAGCGACAGCAAAATTCAACAACACTAGCGCCGCAACATATTTACATTATGTAAACGTGTTCAAGGCGTCTAAATAAAACCAGTGTTTTATTTTTTTAAGAAAACTTACTGGCAGAGTCTGACGCTGACACATCTGGTTTTTTTGGATGGCGCTGCCAAACTTGTTAATTTATGCCATTTGACTGCATCATCCTCAAGTGCCTTCCTCTTTTTTTTCTCTCTCCCTCTCCGCGCCGCCCTTCCTCTTTCTAGGGTGGTCCATTCTGGACTCGTCCTCCTCTCCTCTCCTCCCCTCCCCGACACACACAGGAGCAGCAGCAGGTACCACACAGACACACATGCGACATCCCCCCTCCTCCACACACATGCTGTCTGTGTGGTTGACACGGACTGTTGGGGTGGGTGTTAATCAACACCCCAACAGTCCGTGTCATCAACACCCACCCCAGAAGAAGAAGTAAGGAAAAAAAAAAAAACCCCGACATGCAGGCGGCAGCCAGCAGGCCAAGCATAGACCGGCGCTTCGGGAATACTCCCGTATCTCCCTTTGGCCAGTCCGGGCCTGCTGATGACGAGCCGATATCAGCTGTCAAACTGACTGACAGAATGTTCGCACAAACACTTATTTAAGAACAATTCCAACATTTGACAGTATTTGATCTGTAAACTGTTTAAAATAGTTGATTAGGCCTAGTAGCAGGATTCTCCCTGATGTTGATTTCAATCATCATTTAATAATCTTTAAATTATATCGGCTACGGATCTGTGATATTTGTTTATTTATTTATTATATACATTTGTACCATTGTTATCTCATACAACAACTATGTGAGAATGTGTGTCGATTTTACAGTGAGATTAAAAAACAAACACACAAAAAACAAAACAAACGGCTGCTTTGTGTGAGGCCACAACTCTCTACAATGAAAATAATTTATAGTGTTAGATGCCGATACATGACGGCGCATTATGTCACATCTCATCATGTATTGTTTGTATTATTTGTAGATCCCGTACATGACACTACAAAGTAAACACACGGCCGCAGGTATTGTCCCTGATTAGTCCATTAAGTGTGTGACAGTGATTCCAGATGACTTTTCATCCTGTTTGTGTCATTTATCAGAACGTGGCGATTTACAGTCTAATAATACTATAATCACTTATTTCTTCATGAGCTCTTTGTGACACTGAAGGACATAGGCTAAATATTCAATCAGAATCATTAATGCGCTTCAGAAACTTCTTTTTTCTTGTTTTGTTTTTCAAATAATCTTTATTATTCATTATTTGTGATGCGCTTCAGAAACTTGTGTCAGTCAGATTTAATTTCCCTGCGTGTGTCCTGATGATGCAGGGTGACAGTCGCTGAAACTATCCAATCAGCATCACTCCTCTTGATAAAAGACTTCCGCGTAGGATACACCAGTGTATCCTCGCTCTGATCTCCTTCGGGAGCCTCCTCTCTCCTTTCTCCTCGTCTCCTTCAGGTGCATTTAAGCAATTGGAATGTCCTTCATCATGGCGGCGGGGTAACGACTTCCGGGTCGACGGAGGAGAGAGGAGACGAGGAGGCGAAATTAAACCGAATGGAAAGCACCCATTGTCTCACAGCAAACGTGAAGTCCCTCTAGTCCACACAGACACAACAGGTGCTTTTCATTACTCTGAATATTGAGTACATCCAAGGTCTCTTATACTGTATGTCAACTCCTCGTTCCTTGATCCTCACTTCTGGTCCTTCTGGTCCGCCATCTTGCTGGCTCATCCCAAGTCAAGTGAGGATTGAGGAATGAGGGGGGAGGAGTGAAGAGGGAGGCGGGATCTTGGAGGAGCGATGAGCAGGGTTTGAATAACACAGTGGTACAGCAGTATTTTAGGAAACCTTTGCTATTTATATGAATCTACTTATTTCTTTAGAATTAATGTAAAGAAGAGGATTGGTGGGGGTGTGGGGTGGGGGTGGAATTATGGCCCAAAGTTCAATTTGCAACAATGAAAAGCAAACAGGAACTGAAGTAAGTAACATTTTCTGTCTGTCTATCGATCACCTCTGCTCCATGTCAGAACCATGGACAGCGCAGTGGTCACACAACAGCGCACACAGCATGGTGTTAATGGTGTTAATTAGTGAAGATATATGGTTAGAAATTATAATATAATGTGCTAATAAACACACAACAGTGGCATATTTTCACTATTAGCCTATTATTAATTTCAGGACCTTCATGTTTTAGAGCTCCCCTCAAATGTCCTAGATTAGGCTCTCAAGGGAGCTCATGCCCTTTTCAGGTGAGCCCAGCTCCCCCGTACTACGAAACATTGCGATGAGCAAGGATACATGAGAGCAACCTACCCGAAAGTCTTGCAGCTAAGTGTATAAACACGTTGCATAGAGCCCCACAAGATAGGCAAGTGCCCCGCTTCCCCCTTATGTCAAAGCGGGTGTCAGTGTTTACAACTTTGATGAGAGGATGAAGCAAAACTAAAGCGAAAACAACATCCCAAGAGTGAATGGGGTGAACAGTATTCAGGTGAACCTGTGTTCTCTCCTCTCAAATTTTGATATAATTCATTCACATTAACGTTAAGTTGATGCATCTCCCTCTGTCTGTCTGACATGTTGGACAGTGTTTTGTGCTTACAGCCACATCCAACGCTGTTGTGTGACTTTGTGTCTGAAAGAAGTGAGAATGAAATACAATTATTTATCATGTTTGATGAGCACCAACGTGCAGTAAGCATGCTTTGGCTACACGATCAGGATCAATTACAACTTTCTGATGTGATAGACAAGGTGTATTTCATCTGACTGATGGATGCTTCACATATTTCTCCACACAAGCCATTTGAGCATAAATGTGATCATGGCCTGATTTTGTAAGCTTTTATTAAAATTGTACACATGCTGTTCCCAGACATTAGAAATTAATATGTGAGACTGTACCATCCCACCACCACCCCTACACACACACACACACACACACACACACACACACACACACACACACACACACACAGACAAGCGAAAGAGAGACGAGACCGACCTTTGGTCTCACATATTAACATTCTCAAAGCTCCACGTGTAATACTGACTCAGACCCCTTTTCTTGCGCCACCCTGCCATGGCAGTTACATCTTCCAGACAAAACAATTTGTCTGCATATATCCTTCTTGTAAAAAATATGGTGTCATTACAGGAATATGTCATTCTCATGCTGATGTGCCTACACCACAACGGAAAACTCACCTCCCACACAAAACAGAAGAAGAGATGCCTGAGGGGTACTTCATCAACACAGAAAAAGGAAACGCCTGGCTCATTTGGATAAATCTGTCTAATTTAAAGGAGAGATCTGGTCCATAGCTGTAGCTTAGCAATCCCCGCTCAATAACTGATACCACTGAACTAGCCGGCTTTGCAGCAAGCTAACTGTCAAGCATAATTTAGCTGTGTGACAGAGAATTCCAGCTGGGCAGAAACAGAATCTCTCTCATACATGGACAATATGAATTTAGTTGACATCTGGAGAACATTCAATCCGCTAGGTAGAGAATATTCGTTCCATTCTAAAGTGCATAATGTTTATAGCCGAATTGACTACTTCCTGGTAGACGGGAAAATGTTGCCATATGCCTCTAATCCAAAATATCATAACATTATAATCTCTGACCATAGTCCTATCACTTTTTCATTAAAATTAGATACATTTACAAGACCGCAGAGGAATTGGAGGTTTAATCCTCAATTACTTGAGAACAAAAAATTTTGTGAATATTTGGAATCTCACATTGCTCTATTCTTTGATACCAATGATAAAGACAATATTTCACCTGTGTTATTATGGGAAACCTTTAAGGCATACCTAAGAGGTTGCATCATCTCATACCAGGCCAGCACCAAAAAACGTGGCAGGATCGAACAATTAGAATTGGAAGAAAGAATAAAACAATTGGACGCAGACAATGCCCAAAACCCAACAATTGAAAAGCATAATGAGATCTCTGCACTCAAATATAAACTTAATAATTTGCTATCTGACCGAATAAGTAGAGCCTTTCTATACACAAAACAAAAGTTTTTTGAATTTGGTGACAAACCACATAAACTGTTAGCAACTCAACTACGCAAATTAGAAAACGACAGGAATATCCACAAAATAAAATCAGAATCCGGAGCTCTTTACACACGACATGAGGACATTAATGCAGAATTTAAATTGTTTTATGAAAGGCTGTACTCCTCTCAGAGCAGTGCACTGCCAGGAGTAATGCAATCATTTCTGGATTCCTGCACGCTGCCAGAACTAAATCAGGCTGACTGTAAATACTTAGATGCAGAGATCACCTGTGAGGAGATTATAGAATCGATTAAATTTCTCAAGAATGGCAAAAGCCCTGGACCAGATGGCCTAAGCAATGAAATATATAAACAATTTAAAGAAACTCTGGCTCCCTATCTCCTCAGATTATACAATAGGGCCTTTGAGGATGGAACACTCCCTACTACCATGAATGAAGCCATCATCACTCTAATCCCCAAGAAAGGTAGAGATCTAGAAAAGGTGGGCTCATACAGACCTATCTCTCTCTTAAATACAGACCAGAAGATCTTAACTAAAACCTTAGCAAGACGCCTCAGTATACATATGGGTAAACTGGTTCACCCCGATCAGACGGGCTTTATGCCTCAACGGAATTCATTTTACAACCTTAGACGCCTTTTCAATATAATACACTCCCCCAAAGACCCTAAGGAGGAACTTGTAGTTCTTAGTTTGGACGCGGAAAAAGCGTTTGACCAGGTGGAGTGGTCATACCTGTTCTCCGTATTGGAAAAATGTAAAATCGCTGACAAATTTATTGCATGGATTAGATTACTGTATAGCAACCCCAGTGCTAGAATACTGACCAATCAAACACTGTCTTCACAATTTCCACTCAGCAGAGGCTGCAAGCAAGGTTGTGTATTGAGTCCTTTATTGTTTGCCCTAGCTCTGGAGCCTCTTGCGCAGACAATTAGAACACACACTGATATACATGGGTATAACACAGCTTATACCTCAAATAAGATCTCTCTGTACGCAGATGACATACTACTGTATATAACCAAGCCCAAGACCACAATTCCTCAGATACTGGAGGTAATTAATCTTTTTGGAACCTTCTCGGGATATAGAATCAATTGGGATAAAAGCGAGCTCATGCCAATACAATTTACAGATGATGGATGGTTGAAGCGGCTCCCTTTCAGAATTACTGCTGAGAAATTTACCTATTTAGGAATTGTAATTACGAAAAAATTTGAATCCCTGTTTGATGCCAATTTTACTCCTTTAATTGATAAACTCAAAAACCGCATAGAATTTTGGAAAACATTACCAATCTCCCTATTAGGTCGAGTGAACGCTGTTAAGATGGTCTTCCTTCCCCAACTTCTCTATCTCCTGCAGAACATACCAATATTCATTGCCAAAACCTTTTTCAAAAAATTAGACTCAATAATTTTATCATTTATCTGGAACTACAAATCACGCAGAATTAAAAAAGAGCATCTATGTAAGCCTAAAGTGAATGGTGGACTTGCTTTGCCTAACTTCACGGCGTACTACTGGGCGGCCTGCCTTCGCTCCATGTCCTTCTGGCTGGATGACACCTCCCTGTCGTCTGACTGGTTGGAGATGGAGAGAGAGGACTGTTTACCTTACTCTATTGGTGCAGTTATACTTTCACCTGTGGTGGTTGACAAAAGCTGTTATAGACACAACCCAGTAATACACAATACAATTAGGATTTGGAGACGAATGGGAAAGCACCTTAATCTCAGGAAAGTCTCCTTTTTACTACCTATTGCATCCAATCCATCATTCGCTCCCTCTAGTATGGACAGCTTTTTTAATGCCTGGAAAGAGTTAGGTATAGGTAATATTGGGGACCTCTATGTCGAAGGCACTTTTGCATCCTTTGAAAAACTTCGGGAAAAATATGATCTGCCCTGGGCTCACCGTTTCAGATACTTTCAAATTAGGAACTATGTAAGGGAGCATCTACCTGGATTTGAAAATGCACCCCCTGACAAATTGGATGGGTGCTTAAAGTTATGCACACGGTCAGACCACATAATATCCATCCTGTATGGTAGACTGCAAGGTCTTTGTCACCCTAGTATGACTAAGATTAAATCTGACTGGGAGAGGGAATTTGGATCACAAATCACTGACAACAACTGGAACTCCTGCTTAGAACATGTTCACAACTGCTCTTTAAATGCTAGACACCGTTTAATCCAATTCAAAGTTCTACACAGAATTCATTATTCAAAAGTGAAGTTACACAACATCTTTCCTGAAATTTCACCTTTATGTGATAAATGCGAGTCAACAGAAGCTGACCTGTTACACAGTTTTGCCACATGTACCAGATTGCAAGGTTACTGGTTTGACATCTTCAGTTTATTCTCAAAAATATTTAAGGTACAGATACAACCTGATCCAATCCTAATAACCCTGGGTATCTCAGACGTGTTGAGAGCTTTAAGAATGTCGCAACAACTTCTGTTGTCATATGGATTGATCACAGCCAAGAAGCTGATTCTGATGTGTTGGAAAGGGAAAGAAGTGCCTACACTGAAAAGTTGGCTGACGGAGCTGACAGACACCCTTCATCTGGAAAGGATCAGATACTCTATAAAAGACAGAACTGAACAATTCGAAAAGATCTGGCGACCACTGCTTTCCTTCCTGGAAGAGGAGCGGGCCTCCTGAGATTTTGGAACGGACCTTTAGCGCTTGGGGTCGGATTGGCTGAGGGAGGGGTGGGGGGGTTGTTTTGGGGTATTCTTTGTGGGGTTTGTATGTTTGTTTGTTTTTTGGGTTTTTTTTTTTGTTGTTGTTTTTTTAATTTTCTCTGAGGGGGTCATGTTGTAGATATTGAACTATGTACGCCCTATATTTGACCTCTGTTTCTGAAAACCAATAAAAATATTTGAAACAGAAACAGAATCTCTAAGGTTAGTTCCATCCATGTTTTTTTATGCTCTCATAACTTCTGTCTGTGTTGAAATGCAAGTTCAGACCTTTGTCTATGTGCACAAGCAAAGAACATATTAACTGGAAAAAAGATAAGAAAGTTGCGATGCCCCTATAGCTTAGTTGGCAGAGTGTGTGGTCCATGTACTGAGGCTGTTGGTCCTCTGTAGCAGCTGCTGGTTTGATTCCCACCTGTGGCCCATTTTGCTGCATCCCCTGCTTTCATCCCCTTTCTCTCTACCTCCTTTCCTCTCATATCTTCAGCTGTCCCTATCACAATATAGGCAAAACCCCAAAAACTAATCTTTAAAAAAAAAAAAGTTAAGAAAGTCACGTCTTACAACTTTTTACTGTCTTCAAAGGCCAACAGGTTATTTGACATGGAGTGAAAGTTTAAAAGCTTAACATTTATTAATTAAAAAAAAGTTGCCAAAGTTGTTAAGAAGTTATTTATGCACTCATTTATTCACAAAAAACATTAAGAGTCTAAACCAGACCTTCTGCTCTCAGGAAAATATAAAAATGCCTGAGTTCCCACCATTTAGTTAGACTAGCTCAGACTAGTCTGACAGGCATGAACTGATGAAGCTTCTTGGATGAAAGGTGAAACGTCTTCAAAAAGACTTTTGAACAAGTCCAGTTGCTTTCGATTTAATTTTTTCCTGAGATTACAATGACCTGGATGAATGAGAACATTCACGGACAGACCTTCTCCTGTGATAAATTTTATACCTCTCCAGTCTCTCTATTTCCTACTTCAGCTTAAATTTTTTTGTTTTTCTGTTTCATGTTCAGTTTCTGACTTTAAATGCAAATGAGCTAACAATGCTCATTTTCATGTGGACATCCTATGAATAAGGAAAAGTTTAAAAGCTGTAGTACAGCTGAAGATAGGAAAAGTAAGAATGAAGGAGAGGACAACATGTAG
This sequence comes from Lutjanus campechanus, assembly GCA_027495735.1. Lineage (NCBI taxonomy): Eukaryota > Metazoa > Chordata > Actinopteri > Lutjaniformes > Lutjanidae > Lutjanus > Lutjanus campechanus. Next base: position 1,212,613 of record JAJHUR010140510.1, on the reverse strand, counting down.
GAGTTGAAATCAAACTCGTTCCACTATTGTGGTCTCAGGCAGATGCTCTCCCAAGTGAGCTATAGGGACAGGGTGAAATATTTGAGAAGCACATTATTTTCAGATTTACTTTGTGTTTTTGTGTTTTGCCAAGATATCTCCTTTGCTTTGTTAATTGTGGCAGTATTGGCCCTTTTTCATGATGAACCCTTTATATTCTTTATATTGGTCAATTTGTGGGGTTGCAGCTGAGAAGAAAATTGCTCTCATTTTCACTTCTTTTTGTGACATTTTATCCTCTTTTCGACAATCAGCTGTTGTGATGTTCTCCGTGCACTCTCCCAATCCAAGCTTGTTTTAGTCTGGCTTAAGTTAGCGTTGACTAGACCAGGCTAAATTGTCTTCATGGAGCGATTTAAACCTTGAGTGGAAGTTGAAGACAATTCAAGCCAGGCTTTTCAAGCGCAGACTTATTTATCAGCCTTGATGGAACGCTGCTCAGCATTGTGTCCCAAGAGACATCTAAACTATGATAGCCTGCCACAAATGCCAGCCCTACATTTGTAGGGCAAATGATCACACACTGACACTCATAAACACACACACACACACACACATTTTTAGTTTTAGTTTTTTTTAGTATTTTTAGTAAAGTATATAGTCAACTAGAAGAGCACATTAACAGTGTGCAGACCCCTTCCAGGCAACAGATGGTGAAGCAACTAATGGGACTGCCACTGTGACAAGTTAAAAATATTACATATTCATGCTTTGTTATAAATATTGCAAATTCATGTTCTTTCATAATGTTAAAATCTATTGTGAGGATAAGAGTATAAATAAAGACACAACCAGAAAAAACTAAAAGTGACAAAAGCAAACAGAAAGAGGCACCAGTCTGCATTGCAGCCCAATGAGTCTGATGAAGACAGTGAAGATGAATATGACCTTCATTATGGGCTGCTTCTGGTCCGTGCACCTTCCACTGGGACCAATGAGGCACATGCTAGACTAGAGGCGGAGGCTGAGCACAAACCCCAGCCTGTTAATGGAGATCAGCAGGAAGAGCTCAACACACCTGTTGGAAACCTACCTGAGGAGATTAACTTACCTGCTGGAAATCCGCCTGATGACGACTCAACAAATGCCTCTCTCCCATCAAGTGATGCTGCCAAACTTGAGGAGCCGACCTACCAGCTGCCACAGAGAGAGAGACCTCCACCAAAGCGCATGACCTACAATCAGCTGGGCATCCCTTCATGTTAGAGTATAGCCACCACCGCAGCTGTTACCCGTCTACCCTGCACCAGGACTGGTCCCACGGCTACCACCATCACAGCCGTATTATCTTCAGCCACCCTGTATGTATGGACTCCAGCAAGCCTAAGCTTACAGAGGCGACCTGTTTGACTAATACCATGGACAACTATAGACTGTTCACACAGACTGTTGCCGTGGACAACATATGGACTGTTTTTGCAGTTTGTGGAAATAACAATTTATGGACTGTGCATACAGATCATTGAAACTGATGGACTGTTGATCAAAAGTATATGCAAGGACAAACGAAATTACAAACACTATTGAGCAAAAGAAATATGCAGTTGGAATATTTATTGATATTTACGGTGGCCGACAAGTACAAATGCGCTGCATATACAGAAACGCACTGCATAAACAGAAATGCGCTGCATATAGGAAAACAGATGCAAAAGGAAAACGCTGCAAATACAGAAACGCGCTACAAATAAGAAAACAAATGCAAAAAGAAAACCCCGCATATCCAGTCATACAACAGAAGTGTTCCAGGCCTCTAGGGGCAGTGCTGAGCGTCCACCCGAGAGACAGACAACGGACGTATCAATGTGTTGAGCAGATGAGTGAATGAGAAGAAGAAAGTTATTGGTGGGAGGAAAATTGGAGTCGGGAGAGCATGGGCGAGGCTAGCCCTTTTTTAGGGGTGCTTCAGCACCCCTAAATTGAAACTCAGCACCCCTAAAACTTGGAGTAAGAAATGTTGTTATTCTAAAATTTTAGTTCGTCTTTGACCGACTTAGATAATGTCCAAAACATAATCCATAGTTTGTGGTTTAAATTTATATTTTAAGAATGAAAATGAAAACACCCCCGCCTAATGGTATCATCCTCTTCTCACTAACGTTACTCTGTAATGTTACCTGCACCGCTCCGCAGGACCACAGCCTGTCGTCCGGCGCGATACACACACAGTGAGAATCCGTTTAGTTGTTGTGAACCAAGTAAGTTGTTCCAAAGCTGTCTCAATCTTGTTTCCTTTTAGAGTTGTTAGAGTTGCCTTTTCTTCTGACACACACAACCTGTATTCATGACTCTCAGCAGCAAGTTGACATGATAGAGGGGCTCCAGCGCCTACTCCACTAACTTGACGTGGAAATGAGCGGTATTAGTCCTGTCTCTTATACACATCTAGATGTGTATAAGAGACAGGCCTAATAATAATCATGATAATAATAATAAAGATATTTAAAATGACACGCCTCTGTGTCCCTTTTGATCATAACCTTAGAATCTGTAAATGGTCTCCATAACATTTTTTCTTCTCTCATAAATGTCATAATGATTATCCAAAATTATTTTTCAATAAACATATTTTTTGTTTTTGTGTGAAAAAAGGATGGGTGGTTGTGGTGGGGCTCATTGGGTGCTCAGCACCCCTAATGCTCTGACCCTAGAATCGCCCCTGCGGGAGAGGCTACATGAAAAAGTATATTCTTTTTTCTTTCTTTTTCTTTCTTTCTTTCTTTCTTTTTTCCACATGTGGAAACTCATCTTTTACTGTATTATGAAAGTCTTTTTGTGTTTGTTTTCTTATTTGCAGCACGTTTCTGTACATGCAGTGCGTTTCTGTATTTGCAGCGTTTTCCTTTTGCATCTGTTTTCTTATATGCAGCGCGTTTGTACTTGTCGGCCACTGTAGATATTAAGAAAGCCTTTGATACAATCAACCATGACATATTACTAAAAAAGCTGGAAAGATACGGCATCAGAGGTATTGTGTCAGACTGGATTAAAAGCTATCTACAGAAGAGACAGCAGTTTGTTGTGCTGGGTGATGCTTGTTCTTCATGTTTGGATATTGTTTGTGGTGTCCCCCAGGGGTCAGTGTTGGGCCCTAAACTATTTATTTAGTATATAAATGATATTTGTAGGGTGTCACGGGTATTGAAGCTGGTATTATTTGCTGATGATTGATTCTGTTCAAATACAAATACAAGTACAAATACAGATAGATGGGGTGCAGATTGAAAGGGTTCATGAAAATAAATTCCTTGGTGTGATAATAGATGAGAAAATTAGTTGGAAACCACACATCAAACATGTTCAAAGTAAACTATCAAGAAGCATTTCAGTTCTAAATAAAGCAAAACAAGTTCTGGATCATAAATCACTACGCATCCTGTGCTGTTCCATTGTCTTACCATGTTTCAATTACTGTGTAGAGATCTGGGGCAATAATTACATGCGTTCAATCAATTCACTAACTATTCTACAAAAAAGGGCAATACGGGTCATTCATAATGTCAGCTATCAGGATCATACTCACTCACTCTTCATACAGTCAAAATGATTAAAATTTACAGACAATTTTCCAAACAGCACAAATCATGTACAAAGCTGCCAATTTTCTGCCACAAAATATACAAAAATTGTTTAAGGATCGAGAGGGGGGATATAAATTAAGAGGAAAATACAACTTCAAAACTAACAAAATCCAAAGAAGATTTTGCATTTCATTCTGTGGGGTGAGACTGTGGAACAGTATAGGTGAGGAGATCAAACAATGTCCAAACATGCAACGGTTTAAAACAAAATATAAAGAAAATGTCTTCACGGGATACAGGGATGAAGTGGGGGTGTGACAGTCACTAGGTGTGCACAGGATACTGTTGCTCATTATTTATTTCTTAATTATTGTTTTTATACTTATTTATGTTCATTATTAGTTGGTCCTTTTGAGCAAACTTTTCATTGTCTGTTTTTGTTGTTTTATTTTCTTTCTTTTTTTTTTATGTTCAAATAAATTTTCAACTGAATTTTCACTGTGACCTCTGACCTTTGCTCAAGCACCAGTTTGATATATACTTCTCCCAACTAACTGCGGCAAATCTTCACAACCCCAAGCTGTTATTTAGGACCATTAACTCCCTAATCAATTGTCCTTCTGGTACCAATGAAGCCCCCTCTTTCAAGAGATCCTTTTTTGTTAATATGGTGTCTGGCATTAGAGCACAAATTGTATCTTCCTTGTTTATACCTCCACAGAGAGTCTCATCAGATTTTTAATTCATCCAGTGTCCCAGTTGGAGTTGGAGTGTCCCTCCTCTCCTTTGGATGTTTTACCCACTGGATTCTTAAAAAGAGGTTTTTTCCTATCTGTCTTCAGATAATTTTTTTTAGCAATTTTTAACACATTTTTATTTTAAGGGGTTTTTCCTTTAATGTTTAAATCAGTTGTTCAGCTGTTACTGAAATTGATCTTATCTCGATAGTGACAATTAAAACAATTTTAGGCCCATATCCAAATTACCCTTCCTTGCCAAGGTACTGGAGAAAGTGGTGTATTCTTGAATGATAACTTTTTTTTTTAAGTTTTTAAAGTTTCAGTCTGGTTTTCATACCCATCATAGCACAGAAACTGAACTTTTAAAGGTTGACAGTGACATTTGGATGAACTCGGATTCCAGCTGTTGCACAGGCTTGGTGTTGTTAGACCTCTCTGCTGCGTTTGGCACTATTGGCATATTAATGGATTGACTTGAGAACTAGGTAGGTGTGACTGGGTCCACTCTAAACTGGTTTAAATCATACCTCAGTGACAGAACCTTCTCTGTATCTATTAACACGTTGTCTGATCCTTTTGCTTTATTTTATTTAACTTATTGTTTTTATCTATGTTTATCTCTTGATTTCATTGATGTGACTCTGCTGTGTATATACACAGAATTTTTGTTTTTATGCTTGTGAAGCACTTTGTAAACCTGTTTTTAAAAAGTGCTAAATATAGTTTATTATTATTATTATATTATCTGTCAACGGTTGTATAAAACAAAACTGTCAAAAAAAGAAATACATTTTAAAAAACATTTGGCTGATCAGTCCAGTTATATGCATGTTTAGACAAGACCAGAGAAGATAAAGGTCCACTGATCACGCGCGCACACACTCAGCCACTTACACAGGCCTGCACGCACACACACACACGCAGTCATGCATTCACACACTTACACACATACACGCACCCAGGGCCGGAGTGGGACTCAATTTCAGCCCTGGAGTTTCATGCCTCAGACCGGCCCACTTCAAATCACAACCTATTACTATTAAAATCATGTAATTATAACCTTACATGTTAAGTCTACAATAGCACACTGTTCTGTAAAGCCTTGTAATTCAGTGTATTTTTCTCAAATATTTCCAATTCAGTGCAAGTGAGGGTTGCTTCACAATGTAGATTTATTTCAACATGAGTGCATTTTTTGATATGGAAAACACAATTTGACTTAACCAATTATTATACAGATATTTTCAATGGCAAAATATGTAGGTTTATTCCATAGTACTGTCATCCTATTCCCTTTCAATTGTGGGTTTTGGGTATTTACTATCTTACTTTTAATGATAAAAAAAATATATAACAGGTCACTACTATCGTATGGGCATAGAAAGTGGTTATATTGGCACTAATGCTTGCTTGTTCACACTCTGTTACAACAGCTCACCTGTTCCTTCCATACTGACAGGAGCAATCCCCTCATCACTCCTGGCTCCTGGCTCTGCTTCTGACACTAAATCACATTTTAAAAACAAATCTCCCTTTTTACAAAGCCTTCTGATCAATTCAGGTCAGTTACATTAATATAGTGCTGAATCATCTAGCATCTCAGGACACTTTTCATATAGAGCAGGTCTACACCATACTCTTCATTATATTCATTCTAATAATCACTCAATGAGCAATCCTACCTGCCCACTTTGGACTTGTGGGCTCATGGCTGGTGCTTGGAGCTGGATCTTGCTTCAAAGGTTTCCCAGTTATGTGGCGTCGCATCAGACTGTTATTTAAATTATATAACGTTATGCCACAATGCCACACAATTCAGTGACTTGATAATTAATTAACTTGAAAGGTGGTTTGAAGGCAAAGTTCAACATCTTGCCTTACCCGTTTCATCGTCCTCATTTGTCGTTTCAAACCGTGAGCTCGTTTTAGTGAAAAAGTTGCCAATTTTAGAACATTTGGCTGCGTTCTCCGCGCCGCCCTTGCTCTGCACGGCCGTGTTATGTCAGGGTGCGTCTGCAAGAAAAAAAAAAGAGCTGCCAGTGGAGGCAGAGGAGACCCAGGGACAGCGGTAGCAGCACAATCAACCCAGCACAATGACTTAACACCGGCCCAAAAAAGAAAAGAATAAAAAAATAAATTAAAAAAAAAAGAGTGAACACCGGCCCTCGCGGCCCAATCATTGGACCGGCCCACCGGGAATTGTCCCGGTCCTCCCGATTACCCACTCCGGGCCTGCACGCACCTGACAGGAATAATCAGGGCTTTAACCTCCCACACAGGAGTCAACTGGCAGAGACAGAGAGCAGTGAAGAATGGCTGGATTACTACAGCTGGGGATGGCTGAGGGATGGCAGTTTGAACAGGCAGACAGGGAGATGAGCATGGTCCTGAAGCACAGGGGGAAAAACACCATTAACTTAGAGGCAATATGAGAAGAAATATATTGCTGAAAAAAACTTGAGGCCTGACCTCTTATGCATCGCTGTACGGCAGCACTGATGAAATCCAGATGAGCGGACTGGGAGTGTTGATGAACCAATTTTTGCCAGGTGTGGAAGGAGCAGAGCTGGGAGGATCCAGGAGACAAGACAGGGAACATCCGACACAAACATAAACAAAGACAGACAAGAGGAGATGCAGGGGCAGAGGGAAAACAGAGGAAAACCCTATGAGATAACAGGAAGTACTGCCATTGCCATGACACCCTGCTTCTGTTGCTAGACTCCCTTCTTCTCCCTCCTTGTGAACCTCAGCAAAAGTCACTTTTCTTCTAGCAATGGTGTCAGTGAAGCATGTGGGTGAGCATGTGGGATTCTGTTTGGCAGAACTGCTCTATCCAATGAGGCCCTTGAGGCATTATACACAGGCAACTGCTGATTTTAGTCAATCTGTCTGTCTGATTTCTTTGTCTCCCATGGCCCATGGGAGCCATAGGAGAGGGCATTCCCTGTCCAAACAGAGGCTTTCCCAACTGGGCTTGCCACACGCGTATTGTGTCAGACTGGCTGAGGCATTTTCTTGAATCTTGGCAGGAGACCCATATTGATGCTTGGCATTGCCTGTGCAAACTTCCCTGCTCTGCCGTGTGGGACGTCACCGTCACGTCACCGAGCGTCACCGGAAAGACCTGAACAGTTCCGAGGTACAACGGAAGAGCACAGCGGCAGCTACATTACCTGTACGAGTGCTGCACACGTCCTCGGTAGTTGTGACGGTGTCGTTGGGAACCAGGTCGGGACTATCAGTGTCGTCGCTTTGTGCGTGGATGCAGAGTGAGTTAGCACTGGACATTTGTTGTTTATGGCCTGCTGTTTTGCAGTGTTTGGTGCGGTTACGGACCGGCCGCCATATTGTCGTTTTCACACACGTTGCGTTGGAAATATAGTGAACGGTGTATTAATGTGTTTGCATTTCAATATATAAACGTTACAAATATGTAGTCTTGTTCGGATTGTGTTTATAATAGTGTAGATGGGTTTTACATCTGCCGATATTTATGTCTATTGCAGTCAACATGTTTATCCTGTAATGATGCGGCCTAAAGCGCCCTCTTGTGACTTTAGAGGGTACTGTTTGACTTTATTGGTATTCACCAGCATTTCCTGAATGATAGACTACTATGCATCTGTTTAGTCACATTTAGTGACTTTATTCAGTGTTATTTATTATTATCATTACTAAAACAATTATTGTTTGTTTGTATATTCCAAGGAAACCACAACCCGATACTTCCTGTATGTTCATGTGTGGAATAAAGAGGGATAACAACATTCTGGAGTAGCTGCAGTTCTTCTTACCGAGAACTAAGGCCAGACCTGTGTACGCCAGCATACATAACATAATAATCAACAAGTGGTCCTTCGAGCCGGATGTACACAAGCTGCGCCATGGCTACTAGCAGAGGATATTATGATGAGCAGCCGCTTAGCCCCCGTCCCAGCAGAGTGCGACGCATTCCCGGACATCTGGAGGACTATGAGCTCGGTTATCCACTACAATACCCTCATCCCACCATGACAAGGCCAGTGTCACCGACAACATCAACATATGCAGCACCACCCTGCATGGGAGGATTCTCTCCATACCCAGTGCCTACATATCCGTCCTATGAGAGCCCTCATGATAGACTCGAGCGCCTAGAGGCACGCTGGCAGACCGTGAGACACCAAATGAGAGAGTTGGAGGCTGAAATGAACAATGTATGACTGACGCCTCATCCTCAGGCTGGCTACACTCACCCCACATATCGCTCACACCGTTATGCTGCAGATATGTCTCAGTACAGTAGCCTTCCCCATCTCGAGAGGATGTGTCCCAGCCCCACCAGGATCCAGTATCCAGCTTCATCCCACATTCCAGCTCAGACGGTACCTCTCGCTCAGGATCAGGACAGAGCTGCAGCTTCATCAACACACGCTGCACCCTCTGCTCCAGTTACAGAGGCTGTGAACCAAGCTTCTTCTGCACTGCAAGCCGATGATGAGGATCAAGCTTCAGAAGTTGAGTCCACACGGTCTGCTCCCCTTTCACAGATGGGACGTGTGGATTCTGTAGCATCCATCTCATCAGCACATCCAACTACCTCTCTGGTGCCACCGGCAGTCTCTGCAGTTCCTGCCCCGCCGGTCCAGACTGCACCTGCCCCATCACGACCAGCATACAGTGCACCCAGGTATTGGCAGCCTCCTCCTCAGCAATACCTCTACCCTCCTGCATATTATCCTGCTCCTCCTGTCCAACACTATTATCCACAGCAGTCCCTTCCACCTGTACGGCCACCAGACAACGCTAATGCACCAGGTATTTTAGAGATGGTTATTGCCTCATCATTTGGCATCCCCAAGCCCAAACTGACTGTTTTTGCCTCGGGGAAGGAAAGTGACTTCCTGCTGCTCAAGAAGGGGCTGGACAGTGTTCTGGGGCCTCACAGACATTTGAGTGAAGACTACAAGTACCAAGTCCTTCTCGACCACCTCAGATTCCCTGCTGCACTCCAAATAGCCAAGCGGTTCATCAACAGTGCAACGCCATACACTACTGCCATGCAAGCCCTCATGCAAAGGTATGGTCAGCCCAGACAGCTTGTGCAGGGAGAACTCAATGCCATCCTGAACGCTCCTCCAGTGAAGGCCGGAGACTACCAAGGTATCGAAGATTTTGCAGCATCAGTTGGAACACTTGTGGGCATGTTGAGCACAATGCAGGGTCCCTCACCTTCAGAGCTGATGTGTGGTTCTCATGTTGACACACTGCTCACTAAGCTGCCTCCCAACTTCAGAGATGCCTTCGCTGAATACTGCTTCACCAGGGGAATCATCCAGAGTGGCAGCGACAGGACATATACCCTTCCAGATCTGGCAGACTGGCTTGAGAGGAAAGTCCAGACACTGCAGGTATCCCGTCGGATAAGTTCATGTCCCCCAGAACCCACACATGCTGACAGCCGCGAGCGCAGAACAGTGAAGCAACCAAGAGTGAAATCTGCAACTATTCTACTCGGCAACCACCAGGGGGCACAGCAACCTAAGCCAGCTCCTGCATCCAGCTCTCCACTACAGTCAAAGAAGCGTGACAGGTTTAAGCCCTATTGCCCTTACTGTAGTAACCAAGAACACTACCTCAACGCCTGTGGTGACTTCGCCAAGCTCACCAACAAAGCAAAGTCTGACTGGATAAAGGAGAAGAAAAGATGCTGGAGGTGTGGGAGAGGACATCCACCTGACACCTGCACGTTAAAGAAGCCCTGTTCAACTTGTGGAGAACAACACCTCACTGTGCTGCATGATGTCGCTCAAACAGAGACTGTTCTGACCGTGAGTACCTCCCCCAGCATGATTTACATGGACCAAATCAGCCATTCAGGCCGAGTGATGCTGAAGGTCGTCCCTGTACGCCTGCACAATGGGAAGAAAACACTCAATACTTACGCCGTTCTGGACGATGGATCTGAAAGAACAATCATACTACCTGCTGCTGTGCGTCACCTGGGTCTCACGGGGAAGGAAGAAATCCTGTCTCTGAGGACAATCAGACAGGACAAGGTGCAGTTAAAGCGAGCTACTGTCTCACTTAAAGTGTCACCCATGATGAAGAAAAGTGTGAAACACGACATTCAACACGCCTTCACAGCAGCAGACCTGAATCTGGCTGAACAATCATGTGCAGCTGACAGCCTGAAACGAAGCTACCAGCACCTGAGAGACATTCCATTGCACTCCTACAGTAAAGTCAAGCCTATGCTACTCATCGGTTCTGACAACCCTCACCTGATAACACCAGTATCCCCAGTGCGGTCTGGCCCAATCGGTGGACCTGTAGCTGTGTGCACGGCTCTGGGATGGGCTGTGCAGGGACCTGCCACCTTCCTGCATCAGTCATCAGGTGAGAACAGCTGTCTTCATTCTTCATTCCTCTCCCCTTCAGAAGAGCTACACCAACATGTTGAAAGGCTCTGGAAGCTCGACACATTGCCGTTCAGAAACAGCAAGGAAGTGACCCGCTCTGGTGAGGATAAAGCAGCTATGGAACAACTGGAGCAGAAGACCATCAGAGTCACAGTCGACGGTGTGCCCCGCTATGCTACTCCATTGTTGCATAAACCAAATGCACCCACACTCCACGCTCCACCCACGGCTGTGATGGCTCTTCTCAGAGCCACGGAGCGTCGCCTTGCCATCAACCCTGAACAAGCTGCAGTGTACAACGAGGAGATACACAAGTTGGAGAAAAGTGGATATGCTGTCAAGATCAAAGCTGATGAGGTGAGCAAGTCAGAGGAGTCATGGTTTCTCCCACACCATCTTGTTTATCATAACGGTAAAGCCAGAGTTGTCTTCAACTGCTCATTCAACTATCAACAAGCCTGCCTCAACAACAACCTGCTTCCTGGCCCTACCTTGAGTGCACCACTGCTCGGCGTGCTACTGAGGTTCAGAGAACATGCTGTGGCCATCAGCAGAGATATTCGTGGCATGTTCCATCAAGTCCGTCTCCTCCCTGAAGACCAGCCACTCCTCCGCTTCCTGTGGCGTGATGGTGAAAGAGAGCGCAGCCCAGATGTCTACGAGTGGCGTGTTTTGCCGTTTGGGACTACCTGCAGCCCCTGCTGCGCAACCTATGCTTTGCAGCATCATGTGCAAGAACACAGTGAGGGCAATGAAGACGTGGTCCAGTCTGTGCTGCAATCATTTTATGTGGACAATTGTCTCCAGTCTCTCCAGTCTCAGGATCAAGCCAGACAGCTCATTGACAAGATGAGAGAGCTCCTTGCCAGCGGAGGCTTTGATATGAGACAGTGGTCCAGTAACATCCCCGAGGTAATCGCCCATCTGCCTCCTGAAGCCAAATCAGCAGGATGTGAGTTATGGCTGACTGCAAATAAGACCGACCCCCAGGAATCAACACTTGGTCTCCTGTGGCGCTGCAAACCTGACACTCTTGGCTACAAACACCGAACCATCCTAGTGACTGAACCGACCATGAGATATGTATATCGGGTCTTAGCCAGCCACTACGACCGTTTGGGCTACATCATACCATATACAACTCGTGCCAAAGTCCTGGTTCAAGCTCTGTGGAGGAAAGAGAGAGGATGGGACGAGCCCATTGTTGACAGTCTCCTCCCCATATGGAAAACGTGGGAGTATGAACTCCCACAGTTGCAACACATCACACTGCCACGTTGCTACACTGCCAATGTTCCCACTGACACTCCAGTTGAATTACATGTTTTCTGCGACGCCTCAGAGAAAGCCTACGGTGCCGTAGCATACATGAGAGTTGAAGACAGTGAAGGAGAGGTGCAGGTGGCATTTGTGATGGCAAGATCTCGTGTTGCACCGAAGAAACAACTCTCAATACCCTGCCTGGAGCTGTGTGCGGCTCTGTCAGGTGCGCAATTAGCCAAGGTCCTGCACACAGAACTGACTCTGCCAGTGAAGAAAACGACACTGTGGACAGATTCCACGACTGTCCTACACTGGATCCAGGCCAAATCTCAGCAGTACAAGGTGTTTGTGGGGACATGCATAGCAGAGATTCAAGAGCTGGTCGGAGCAGACAACTGGAGATATGTTCCATCAGAGGAGAATCCTGCTGATGATATCACGCGTGGGAAATCACTGGCGGAGTTAGTGAAGCCCAACCGCTGGACATGTGGCCCAGCTTTCCTCCACCAGCCTCCAGCCGACTGGCCAACTAATCCTGCCGTAAGTTCCACACCCACACCAGCAGAAGAAACACGTGACATCACCTTCTGTGGCAACATCACAATAAATAGCGTTCCAGTTCCCGATGTAACTCAGGTCAAGTCATGGTCAGAACTGGTTGACGCCACATTCCAGTCCTTACACGGGGCGGCTGCTCCCCCCATGACTGCCGCCGACAGAGTCAACACAGAAGCTGCCATCCTGAAGAGAGCACAACAGGAGAGTTTCCCGGCGGAGTTTACTGCGCTGCAGGCCGGTAAACCTCTCAGCTCCAGCAGCAACTTACTGTCTCTTTCTCCTGTCTACGACAAAGACACAGAGCTGATAAGGGTCGGCGGTCGTCTAAGAAAAGCAGTAACTCTAGAAGAGGATACCATCCATCCTATCATCCTGTCACCAAATCACCATGTCACGAAGCTGCTCATACAGGACTACGACAACCGGTTGCTCCATGCAGGTCCTGATCGTGTATTTGCAGAGATGAGAAGGACATATTGGATCATACGTGGACGTCAAGCTGTCAAGAAACATCAGCACAGCTGCACAGAGTGCCGCAAATGGCGCAGCAAGCCTGTCATTCCTCAGATGGCCGACCTGCCAGCTGCACGGCTGCGCATCAATCAACCACCATACTGGTCTACTGGAGTAGATTGTTTTGGCCCGTACACCATCAAGATAGGCCGCAGACACGAAAAAAGGTGGGGCATTATCTTTAAATGCCTCACCACCCGGTCTGTGCACCTGGATCTCTTGTGCAGCATGGACACTGACTCCTTTTTGCTCGCTTTGAGACGCTTTGTGGCAAGAAGAGGGAAGCCGTTTGAGATTCTCTGCGACAGAGGCACTAATTTCCGAGGAGGTGACAGAGAGCTGCAAGAAGCCTTCGCTGCACTCGAGCCAGCATTAAAGGACCAGCTCGCCCAGCAGAGCATCAGCTTCAGATTTAATCCACCACTTGCACCTCATTTTGGCGGTGCTTGGGAGAGAGAGATAAAATCTGTTAAAGCTTCCCTGCAGGTCGTGCTGAAGGACCAAGTGCTCCCCGAAGAAGTCCTCATGACGGTCCTGATAGAAGTGGAGGGGATTCTCAACTCTAAGCCCCTGGGCTACGCTACATCAGACGTCGCAGATCCCGACCCCATAACGCCAAATCTCCTGCTCATGGGGCGGCGGGATTCATCATTACCACAAGCTGTGTACCACAACAGTGACCTGCTTGGACGTCGCCGCTGGAGACACAGCCAGGTGCTGGCAGATCACTTCTGGCTCCAGTTCACCAAGAACTATCTCCCCAACCTTCAACATCGTCGGAAGTGGCATAGTTCTACTGTGGACCTCACACCAGATCAGGTGATCATGATCATCGACCCACAGCTGCCCAGAGCACTGTGGCCGGTTGGACGAGTCACCAAAGTGATCCCCAGTGACGACGGACGGATACGCACGGCTGAGGTGAACATTAAAGGGTCCACATACACACGGCCAGTGGTTAAACTCATCCCCCTGCCAGCAATGCCAGAGGACTGAGACTGATCTCACAGCCCAGCAGGGACCTTTGTGTTATTGCAAATTCACCAAGTGAATTTGGGGGAGGCTGTGCAAACTTCCCTGCTCTGCCGTGTGGGACGTCACCGTCACGTCACCGAGCGTCACCGGAAAGACCTGAACAGTTCCGAGGTACAACGGAAGAGCACAGCGGCAGCTACATTACCTGTACGAGTGCTGCACACGTCCTCGGTAGTTGTGACGGTGTCGTTGGGAACCAGGTCGGGACTATCAGTGTCGTCGCTTTGTGCGTGGATGCAGAGTGAGTTAGCACTGGACATTTGTTGTTTATGGCCTGCTGTTTTGCAGTGTTTGGTGCGGTTACGGACCGGCCGCCATATTGTCGTTTTCACACACGTTGCGTTGGAAATATAGTGAACGGTGTATTAATGTGTTTGCATTTCAATATATAAACGTTACAAATATGTAGTCTTGTTCGGATTGTGTTTATAATAGTGTAGATGGGTTTTACATCTGCCGATATTTATGTCTATTGCAGTCAACATGTTTATCCTGTAATGATGCGGCGTAAAGCGCCCTCTTGTGACTTTAGAGGGTACTGTTTGACTTTATTGGTATTCACCAGCATTTCCTGAATGATAGACTACTATGCATCTGTTTAGTCACATTTAGTGACTTTATTCAGTGTTATTTATTATTATCATTACTAACACAATTATTGTTTGTTTGTATATTTCAAGGAAACCACAACCCGATACTTCCTGTATGTTCATGTGTGGAATAAAGAGGGATAACAACATTCTGGAGTAGCTGCAGTTCTTCTTACCGAGAACTAAGGCCAGACCTGTGTACGCCAGCATACATAACATAATAATCAACATTGCCCCTCCCTGTCCTTGCTTAGCCTTATCACAAATGAAATCCCTCCCTGCTCCCAGCGGAGGTCAAAAACAGTTCAATTATGATGAATACAATCAAAACCTGGGGAAAAATCGTGAAGTTCACACAAAGGAGGGGCCCTTTATTTGCCTTACAACCCATTATACAAAACTAAGCCTTTCCCCCTGGATTGGATGAGAGTATATTTCAGAGCTGGCACGATCATGGTATCAGGATTGTTAATGATTTGTTTGAGGCCGGAAAATTGTTATCATTTGAAGAGATTAAGGTCAAATATGGCATACCATCTAAATATTTTTTTGGCTTTCTTCAGGTTAGACATTTCATTAGCCATCTTAACTCTCCTGAAACCCAGACAATAGCCTCTCCGATTGACTTATTTTTGTTACAGTTCCGTCGTAACAAAAATTTTATATCCCACTTCTATGGGAAATTACAGTCCCTTAATCATAATAATAGATGGGAAAGAGAAGAGACCTGGGGACTTGGAGAGGAAGCTTGGTCCGACGCAGTGGAGTCGATTGGAAAAACCTTTTTGTGCAATAGGCTTACAGAAAGTCAATACAGGATTCTTCACAGATTGCAACACACACCTCAGTCCCTTAATACCTTTTGTCCTGACATTTCTCCCCTCTGTGTCAAATGTAAAAAAGAGATTGGGTCTTACATACATTACATTTGGAACTGCCCTCAGATATATAAATTTTGGGAAAAAGTCTCACTGGAACTTAATACAATTTTGGGTAAAAAAAAATTACAAATAAATCCTGGTTTATTCCTGTTAAATATTTCAAATGAAGGCCCCTTTTTGACAAGTGTCCAGCAGAAACTATTGAACAAGCTTCTTCTACTAGCAAGGAGATGCATTTTATTTCAGTGGATCAAACCTAGACCTCCAACTGTTAACCAGTGGTACAGAGAAATCTTTAAGGTTTTGCCAATGGAGCGCCTCAGCGCAGTTTTGAAGGGAAGTGAGAGAGGTTTTGATAAGCTTTGGGCACCCTTTTTAAATCACCTCCCAGACTGCACTGCAGACCTTGTACGTAGGGGCCACTGTAATGTGGAATGGCATCCTTCTTGTACCCCTGTGGACATTTGATTATCTCTCCTTGGTATCCTGTTGCTCTGCCTTGGCCATGCTTCCCCTTACTCTGGTGATAGACCTAAGCTTTCAGTTCACTATGAGATGTCCATTTAATGTCCCAAGTAGTGATATAACATGCACGTCCGTATACCAGGCAGTGGTTTGCATGTGTTTTATTGTTTCTGCTTTTTTTTTTTCTTTTGTTTTCTTTTCTTTTTCTGGTGTTTTTCCCTTTTCATTCCATATGGTATATGATTTGCTCATACCTGTCAGGCTGTCATAGTTTTTGTTCTGTCTGTTTTGAAAATTAATAAAATATTGTGTTAAAAAAAAACAAAAAACAGAGGCTTTCCAAGTGGATTGTTGAGGTGATTGAGGAGGCTTACTGGTCAAAGGGACTGCCTTTGCCTCTTGGTGTCAGGGTCCATTCCACCAGGAGTGTCTCTACCTCCTGGATGGCGCTACGAGGGTTGCCTCTCAGTGAGATTTGTGCTGTGGCCACCAGGGCTACACTGTGCGCTTTTGCCCGCTTTTACAGGGTCAGTAGAGCTGCTCTCCATGTGGTGGTATCTGTCCTTCAGGAACCCTCTGGCTGTCCCCAGTAAGGTGGGATTGTGACTATTATATGTCAGTAGTCTTCCAGTGTTAAGCACTGCCTCTGGCAGTCAATAAAAATGTAACTCCGCTTCTATGAATTCTGGATTCTTGGCGATAAGATTCTGTAGGATTATGTAGGAACGTCCTCCATGATGACGTGGATTTATATACGCTACATCTGATGTCAGCCCTGGTCACATTTGACTTTGCTGATATTAAATACTTGACCTGTGCGAGCATGACAGATAACATTTAATGTTAAAAGGATATTCCATCCCAACATGATAATCCATTTAATATGTACTCTCCCCTATGCTGATTGAAGATGGATGAAGATCTTCAGTTCACAAAACAATCCTGGAGTTTCAGCAGAAAACAGGGTTGCAGCCAATTGCTATTATACCGGATTTGGTTGCAACCCTGTTTTCTGCTGAAACTCCAGGATTGTTTTGTGAACTGAAGATCTTCACCCATCTTCACATCGGCATAGGGGTGAGTACATATTGAGTGGACTATCATGTTGGGGTGGAATATCCTTTTAAATATTGCCTTTTGCAGTCAACCAGAATTCATAGAACATCAGTTACATACTCAACTCTCATTTTCACTGCTGCTGTTACAGTAGTAAATCTTTATGTTTTATATGTATTGTGCATCTTATCTTAAGTTTCATACTATGGTATACTCTTGAAAGTGACCACTTTTGCATTCTTTTCATACATGATAATAAAAATAATTACGTATGAATCTATTTACTTTTACTTTCAGACTCTGTGTATTGTGCTTCAGCTTGTCACCAGCTCTGTAGATGCAGAACAATTATCTATGAAACTGACTCCTTAGGTTCCTTTGAAACAGAAAAAGTCTAAACCAAATATGTACCAAACTTAGTTTGGCTCTACAGCCACAATCACAACCCAATTTCGGCATAATCACTTATGATTTTTCAGTTAACTGATATTTACCAGTACTTTAAAAAAAATCCACTGAGTTGTCAACCTGGAAGTATAAACAAGTTATCCAAATCATCCTGATGTCTCTTGGTCTCATCTCATCTCTTGGTCAGCTCTCATCTTCCTTCAGCAGTGAGTTAGGTTTATGGGTTGCCTCAAAACGAGTAGCTCAAGAACAAAGGAAAAATACAAACAAACATTATACTTTTATACATTATACTCAAACAGCTCATTACTCCTGATCACTTTTTTGTAACACCAGGCTATGTTAGGGTTTCAGGCAATTGCAGTAAGTAGGGGTAGTGACTGAAAATCACAATTGCACACTGGACCGGTTCTTTCCATGTGCACGAAAGAGATAGAGATAACAATACAAACAGAAGAAAAAAGAAGTGTGAATGTAATTGAGAGAAAGAGACACTAACAGTGAAACAGACAGTGGGTGATTTGTTTGTGTATGGTTATCACGTCTATATCACTGACCACCACAGTGTGATTTCGGGTTGCATTTCCCCAAAGGTTGAGCTCACACCCACCACCACCCACCTCAGCAGTGTTGATTTTGTTGACGAAGGCTATTACGAAAAATGTTTGGCAACGACCCTTTTTCACTTACGAGAAAAAGAAATTAAGTAGTTAAAATCACAGCTGTGATGACAAAAACTATGAGGAAATCTACTGACACTTTCATCGGCAAATAAAAACTAGACAAACATGTTTGGGAGAGATGTGGGGATTAACTCAGGGGTTAACTCAGACACTGCTCTTTTCCATTAAATCCCTCTAGTCTCTAGTTCTTTTCCTTCACGTCTCTGTGTGTCTGTGTGCTGTCATGAAATAAGTTCTACCAGATGAGAGCACAACCCATGAGAGCACAACCCGATATGACTCGAGATGGTTATTCTTCCAGGAGCTCTGCTCTGCTGCTGGCACTCTCATCCAGAACTCTCCAGAGCTCAGCAGCCTTCTGTGGGCGAGTGCAACTCCGCTCGGTCCCGCCCTACTCACGCACTCTGAAAAGCAGCGCAACAGATGCGATTTTTATGCTGAATATTTCAACTGGCACTTTCAACTTGTGCTTAATACAGTGTTGACAGCAACGCTGTATTACGCTACAGTTATTTCAGGGTCTCCCTTTGGTGCATTTTAAAACATGTAATAGCTAAACAGCACAGGCTAGCATTAGCTACATGTCACTTCTAAACTACAGTGGGTCATTAGGGTTCGACAGAACAGCCAGTAAAAAACAGGGACACTGACTTCCACTGTAAACTTAGAGATTATAATAGTGCCCATAGTGAACATAATGCCCCTGAATTTAAAAAAGTGACTGTTGCTGGAGTAATGTTTTAGTGTAAATGATCTGCTGGTAAATCATGATTTGTAGTTTCTATTCACAGAATAATTACAGGTCTATAATACATAATATATTAACATTTGACCCAATAAATATATCCATAGATCATCAATTTTCCCCCATATATATAAAATGAATATGTAACAAAAATTAGAATGCGCGTTTAAATAAATGTAATATACTTAATGTTAATGTCAATGACAGTTTAATGCACATTTCCACCAAGACTATCAAATCAAATCAAATCAAATTTTATATATATAGCGCCAATTCACAACAAAGTTGTCTCAAGACACTTTACATATAGAGTAGGTCTAGACCACACTCTATAATCATATTTACATCCAACAATTGAAACAATCCCCACCTGAGCAAGCACTTTGGCGACAGTGGCGAGGAAAAACTTCCTTTTAACAGGCACAAACCTCGGACAGATCCAAGACACATGGTGGGCAGCGACCTGACGGCACCGGTCGGATTTGAGAGGGAAAAGGAGAAGGGGAAGAAAGAGGGGAGGTGGGAGGGGTGGAGAAAGAGAACAGAACAGAAGCAGAGAGAACAGTAGCAACAGAACATCAACAGTAAAACTATGTGTAGGGAATGGTAGTACATATAAATGTGTAAGCTGTATGTAAATAATAATACTCATACTAGATGTTACAGTAATGATAGCGGAATTAATAAGAGTGGCGACAACAATGTGATGAATGTCTGATTGATTAAGTGAGTTATAATAATCCACAGTAGAAGGTGCAGCAGTGATCAGTGATCCATGCGTCGCCACAGTCCATGAGAATCTGCAGGATGACAAAGCAGAAAGACTCCGGGGAAGGAATCAAGTCAGTAACAGGCATTTATGGAACATAAACAGGCATTGATAGAACATCAAGGGAGAGAGATGAAGAAAAAGAGAGAGGAGCTCAGTGTGTCTTGGAGTCCCCCAGCAGCATAAACCTATAGCAGCATAACTAGGGGCTGATCAGGGCAAACCTGAGTCAGTCCAACTATAAGCTTTATCAAAAAGGAAGGTTTTAAGTCTACTCTTAAATGTTGAGATGGTGTCTGCCTCCTGAACAGAAACTGGAAGATGGTTCCACAGGAGAGGAGCTTGATAACTGAAAGC